>JAVSBS010017778.1:0-32623 GCA_033124195.1 Coracias cyanogaster
CATGGTCCCTCTTGAGCACACAGAGCCAGTGCAATATAACCCTGGTAGGGAGGGGCAAATACTGTTAACTGGTCGGGGTGACTAAGTCATGTTTGAAATACTACTTTTTGCCAGATTATTTTGGTATTTCCACTTATATCCCAAGCAAGAACTCATAAACTGATGAGAACATGTAGAGAAATGGATAACAAGCAAAAAAGCGGACAAAAATGAAAAAGAGAAAGGACAAACAATCAGTATGTTTGAGCCTCAAACTAAAATCCACTTTGAGTGGATTTTTCCCTTTTCTCTGTCTCATGTCTAAGTCAAACTCCTAGCAGCTGCTTATTGAAGACTTCAGCGGTGATTCTGGCTGGCTGATGGCAGCTTACTTCTTTCAAAATAATAGATGAAGAAGGATACACAATAAGAAAGATTTCTTCACAGTTTCCAACACAGTGGATGAGTAATTCCAAAGCTATCAAGAGTGTCTTCTGTTTGCAGTATTGCTCTCTTCTGCTTTATTTAGAGGAGACAACAAAGAGCTAATTTAGGAGATATCAACAAAGCTATACCACACAGAAGGATCTCCTTTGCAAGGGGGAAGGATGCAATTAACAGCTGTCACATATAAAAGTTAATTGCACATTATTCTTTTGCAATGAAGATTGCTGAATCCATTTCAACAGTTTATCAAGATAAAACAAGGTAAACAAAACAAGATAAAACCCAAACAACTCACCCCCACAATTTATTCAAATTTTAAAACATTCTTTAAAAGATAACTCAGTTTGCTGCTGACTGACATGCAGATGGTTTATACCTAACCATACACAGAGGCTTTGCTCACATTAAGGCTTTGACTTAAAACTCAAGAGATTCCAGAAGAAACACCAAAGTGCAACTTACCACAAGTAAATGACATGCTTCTTGAAAGCCACGGTGCATTTGGTATTCACTCACTATCCCAATGGTAAGATCAGCGAGTGTTCATAGGGAATCTCTGTGATACATGAAAACACACAGCCCATATAAAGTTCATATTCCAGACATCTGGATTCAGTTCTGGTGCATTGTTGAAAGCTGTTGGTCTTGCTCACATTTGCAAACGCTTGATAGAACTGTTGGCTTTATGAGATGTTATTTAATCAACATCAGAGACCCAACACCATTTGCAGATAAATCAACAAGAACGTTCTTGTTATTCTGGCATGCTGTCTGTTAGCTCTTAGAAAAGAGGCTTCCATTCTTGCATGCCTAGGGATAAAAGCTCCATCAATCAAAATTATTCATCGCTTTTGTAATGCCCCTCTGCCTGACCTTCACTGCCTCAGGTAACAAGCAACCTGCTGAGTCTTCTTCTGTAAAGAACACATCTTCGTAGCCTATTCATCTAATCAACCCAACAGAAATGGAGTGGTTCTGTTGGTCAAATTCATGCAAAAGGCACACTGTGGTAACTAACTGAACCCCAGGATCCACTCTTACCTGCTAGCATAAAACAGGCAATATCGCAGCCACCAGGCAAGCAGGCAGCTGACAACTGCATTTGAACACACTGGGCCTGATCACCTTTAGGCCAATTCTCCAATGAGAGCAGTATAAGCAAGAATTATTTTACAATTACATCCTGTAGAAGCTGCTTATGATCCAGCTTCCCAAGAACACTTACAGCAATAGTCTCCTTTAGGATCGGCAGCACAGGGATTATTTCACACTATCCTACAGCATCTGAAAACGTGGAGTCAGGCAAGATATAAAAGTAGAATTAAAATGGATTGAGTGGCTTAAGTAAGTCTCTGGTGAGCATTTATTCACATTGCAAAACTACTGCTGAGAAAAGGCTGACTCTAGCTTTTGATGTGGCCTTATTAGAGAGACTACTCTGATCTGAGCTTTAATTATATATTAATAGCAACTGAAAGAGATTCTTTAATGGAACTAATCCTTTCACACCTTGACCCATATATTTGTCCTTAACCAGCAGAAGACATCTAATAGATTAGACTATCAACTATTACTCTGGTCCAGACCTGCACCATAAATCTCTGAGACAACATTTTCAATTAAGACAGCCTGAAATAACCTGTTTTTCAATGTCCATGGTCTGATACACATATATGGTTTAACTTATTATTCCAGTCACGGAGCTTGTTAAAATTAGGTGTCATATCAGAATCTAAATTATGCTTCAGGACAAACCCTGGAATTATATAGCCCTGCCTCTTTCCCAGATCTCTTGACTGCATTTTCCTAAACCCAGCCTGACAAAAGATCTCTCTAGGTTATTAAATTGTTATTTTTGTAATAGCAGCATGAAACTACTGAAAAATCTGTCAGGAGAAAAGTAGAGGCTACCACAGATGGGGAGGCAGTGGCAAGAACTGGAAATAAGAACTAGAAGGGAACTGGTTTGAGTTTTGAGACTGACAAAAAGATTCACCCCTTCAGTGTTAATTCTGAAGGTGTTCAGATTGCTCTGTATTTGAGGAGGTGTATTCATTCCCTCATTCCCTATCTCAACGCAATTCACACGTCAGGTCTTTCCCCCAGATACGTGCAATTATAGTAATGAGGAACAGAATGGCAGAAGATTTTATTTTACTGTCTATCACACAGTAATACACACACAAACCAGGTTCCTTCAGTGACTTTAAAACTTCAGTAACATCTATGGAGAGCTGGCCATCTAATACTCCCTACCAGGGAAAACAATTTCATGTTTTGTTCTTCTAAAAATATTCATGAATGTTTCTTTTCTCTGTTAATTTTACATCCATTTTTCCGCTCTTCCAAATCCTTCATACACACCAATATGTAACAACTTGGCTTAGCCTCAGATAGACTCCGAGGCATTGCACCAGGAACCGTTAGCTGTTTCAAAATATGATCTCATTCTGCTTTTTTCTTATTGCTTAACCACTTTCTCATCTCACGCTCCCTCTCCCACGTTAAATGAAAAAAAAGCCTCATGAGGAGCTTTGTCACAGGCTTTTTGAAACATGATCTCTAAATAAAAAGTTGCCGCAAAGATTCAGACTACACTAAAACTAAACAGAAAAGAGATCAGAAGACCAACTGTCTGGGCATGACTCATTTTCTGCTACATGTAAGCTATGCCTTGAGAAAAGCATAAAGACAGAGATCAAGAAGTCTTTGATAAAATGGGGCTGTAATTTAATGATTGATACCAAGTGAAAACCAGCTTCACCACTCTGAAAAGGGATTGTTCATGTGAATCAGCTGCTAGCTCCCAGCAGACCCTCCTTGTCTAAGTCATTAAGACTCTCCCTTGTACCACTATTAGTCATGCTGAGTATTAATATTATTCATTATTACTCATACTCTTTGAATAACCTCATTAATTTCAGTGAGACATTTGCAGTAGGAGGTAGTAGATAATCCATGCATTCATATATGCATGCATGTCTAATTAAAGGCGATCAAATGAGAAGACTGAGTTTCCCTTGCTGACTAAGCTGATCCTTAAAAGTCTGGACCCAGAACTGAAAGTAGTTGTGGTTGCTGCTGGTGATGTGCTAAGTCAAGCTTTCAAAAGTACCTGTGGCAGAATCACAGCAACTTTCACGAGGATAACTGCATGTTACACTGGTATAACTGTACCAGCCTTTTACCTCCAGGCTCCACTGTCTAAAAGCAGCTTGGAAAGGGGCAGCCTGTCCCTCAGCACGCCCAAACAGTATGCTAGTAACAAAGCTAACAAGCAGATCCAGAAGGAAACACGCACAGCTTGGTACCTCATAGACCACTTTTCCAACGTATTCCTCCTCTTTTGTGGATCCTGCTGACGTTCAGAGTATCGCTCCTCCGTGGGTCTTCCTTCTTCCAAAGCTAGGGAAAAGAGCAAGCCAGTTAACCATTCATTGTAAGATCAACCTGTACATTACCCCCCTCTGTAGGCATCCTGTAAGAAGATCACCTGGGGGAGAAGGGCAGACTCTTCTTAGAGAAGCACTGGGCCC
Organism: Coracias cyanogaster; assembly: GCA_033124195.1. Lineage (NCBI taxonomy): Eukaryota > Metazoa > Chordata > Aves > Coraciiformes > Coraciidae > Coracias > Coracias cyanogaster. The sequence goes on from JAVSBS010017778.1 coordinate 3,963, forward strand.
ATATGAGCATCTCAAATCATCCAGGTCACAAATAGCTTGAGTGTTGTTGCTTTTATTTTTTTGTAAAAGGGAGAGATAATTTTCTTAGTGATTTCAGTACATTTTAAAGCTTCATGTATTAGAACATTAATTCTTTAATTATATTTTTAAAGAGGAAAATTCTTGCGATAACTTTCCACAGAAACAAATGGGTGCAGCAGTGCTACAGGCAGCAGGAGGGCCATGCTGTCTGAAAACACCACAAGGAGTCAGAAAAGCATGACACAAGTCTGCTCCAATCATTTCTTTCGCGTTTATTGGAATTCCTGCTAAGAGTGAGAATTACAACTTTTTACCCTGTCCCCGTATCTTCCCCTCACTTCCCTCCCCCAAGCAAGGATTACTAGCCAGCTACAAAGTCATCACCCATCCTGTTTTCTCACCACTACCCACCTCATCCCTGTGAAAGCCAGCTGGATCAGGCAATGCCTGGGAAGCCAGGCTCCTAATCCCATCAGGGGAAGGTGATAGCAATCTGAAAGCAGCAAGGCGGGACACTTTCTAAATGCTACCACCCACAGGAAAAATTGTACTCAGCTGCTCACCGACTATGCAAGCCTGTCTGCTCCCCTCGCCTGGACAAGGAGCAGGAAAATAAGGATAGGATCAGACCATGCTGTTTAGTGGCTAGCCCCGTCAGAAGCAGACTCTGTCTTTTCCCCAGCTCTCTGGAGCACACCTGGAATGTTAGCCCTGTGCTACTGAATTGGCCCAGTCTCACACACTGGACACACGGGCTCACAGGAGTGGTTCCCACTTTGTGTTTGCCTGAAGCCAGGGTTAAATCTCATGGTCAAGACAGAGCCACAGGCTGGCATGACAGATAAGGTGAGCTTAATGCATCGCAGAGTCAAAGAGGCTACAGCTCTTTTGCTTCCAGATCCCACATAGTGAGTTCCCATGATCAACAAAGTCCCACTACTGGGTGCACCTGATCAACACGGGCCCCTCTTGTACCTGCACCTCCCCAGTCACAATTTTGAGGCACGTGTTTTGAGAATAAATCAGGAGGCGGCACGCTGGATGATACAATGCTGCCTTCTTCCTCAAATTGTAAACATGAGCCATCCTCTGCAGCTGGCAACAATTTTAGTCACCACAAGCTCTTGAGAAATAGCAGCCCCTGCACTTCCCTCAGAACTGATGTTGTATTTTGCAGACACATACTGAGGCTGGGCAAAGAAACAGTTATCTCCTCCACAGCACAGCCAGATTAGATGCAGGCACCATCTTATCCAAAACAATGACTGAGCTTTCCTTTCTGTCAGATAGGCTTCTCCTTAATGCATGAGGAGGGGTGGAGTTCTTCTCAGACTTGTAAATATTAAACCTATTTAGGTACATTACGCCTATTGATTGCTAAGGTGTGTTTCTAGGCAGGGACCAACGCCAACGTGGATTGCAGTTGCATACAAACCCTCCACCTCCTCCTTCCAAGAGCTCAGTCATAATCTTGTAGAGATTGATCAAGGCTGACATACTTTAGCTTTAAAAAAAAAAAAAAAAATCAGCTCCAGGGTATTTGCTAATAATTAGCATAAGAACCAGAGTGTGTCAGACAAAACCAGGAACTTCCACTCCTTTGAAAATCAGGCCTTCATTATTATTAAGAATTCTGTAGCTTCAGTCATTTCATTCCCATCACCTCCGTCAGGAAATTCTGAACTCATCTATTTCTCTGTTTGAGAAATAGAGGTAACAGTTATTTACCCATCTCCTAAGAATTTAGTGAATAAATATTAGATAACCTCTTTCTCCCAAGTCATAAACCATTGCACAAGTACCAAGGAGTATCAGGACTTAAATTAAAAAAAAAAAAAAAAAAGACTCATTATATGATCTGCCTTCTACAGATACAGTTGTGGCAATTCTCATGGATAGAATAAAATGACCAGTTACAATCTTTTAAGAAACACATTTCGTCAGGGGTCCAACGAACAAATACTTTTCAACATCACTTTAACACCAACCTCTGTTTAAAACTACCCCAGTTTTGATCGTGTGAGGTGCTAGGTCGGTCCTGTTCCCAGTTACTGGTAAGCAAATGGCAAAGCTTCCGTTGACTTCAATGAGAGAACAGCAAGACCTTGAGGCAACGTATTTTAGGTTACTGATATTCACAGGAATTTCCCTGTGAGCACAAATGTCATATAGTAACCACTGGGCAAGAATAAAATGGTGACATTATTACTAGTGCAGAATAATGGTTCATGATCTTGGCACTGTGCCCTATAGTGCAAATGTCACTACGTTTATTAAGATCTTTCTCTTCCTTTGTGTTTAAGGGTATGGATCACAGCAGGAAATATTTTTATTTTTCCAGTGACCTTTGCAAAGCTTGCACAGCTAGATTATGTTGTGGTAATGGGACAACCCAAAGGTCATGAAACATTATTCTGCCCTACTAACTATTAGAAATGTGATGTGGGTTAGAAAAGGTATCTGTCCTGAGGGCCAGTTTTTCTAGTCTTTCACCTCTGGAGACCTGGGTTCAATATTGGCCACGCCAGTTATACGCTGGAGGCTGTTAAGAGTCCTCGTTAACATTTCATCAGTTAACTGAAGGCTATGCTTCCTGACTTGATGAAGTTCACTCTCTCTTTACATACTACTGAATCATCCAGACAGCAAACTTAACAATAATGTTTATACGGGGGGGCTGAGAGCTGATTTCCAAATGAAACAGAAAATGCTGCCATCCCCTTAAGAACAGACAATATGAAACTACGAAATGAGCGTGAAGGTGAGGAAGAGGCACTATCCTGGATAACACTGCCAAATAAAAGCTCCTAGCACAGTGATGCGCAGCTTGTTGGCAGCAGAATACGCTTATTTCACAGTGACTGTCAAAACATAAGATTATAATGACGAGTACAGTGCTACTGTGTTAGTCCATACTTTTCAAAACTGCACAAATCTAAAACACAGTTCATGAAAAGCAATGCAATCTTTTTTTGAGTATTAGTGTGCATTTGTATAGCAGATAGAAAAGTGAACTGCAACACTAGCTGATGGGTATAAACAACAGCAAAATACATATATTTTCATCACAATGTCATTTAGGGGCAGGATGCAAAGTGACAACTGAAAAAAAAAAGTCAAATCCAAGGCTCAAAACCACACGGCAGACAAAATAAGTGGTTATGAGACACTAAGGAAGCAGAAGCAAAAGCTGGTACATCCACTGATACGTTCAAACTATCCTGTTGATTCACACATAAGCAACATGAGGTGAAGTAGTTGCAGCAGAAAGAACAGGATTCCTGGGGATGACACATGAAATTATAAAAGCATTTGCCTCCTTTGCTTCAGAACGTCCCGTTCTGGTACTGCCACAACATGTCACTTTGAAACCAAAATGGCATTGAGAAGAATTACACAAATGTGGGCATGTGGTTAACCCTGCCGGGGCTTGTTACCATGATGTAACCACCTGATTTTTTTCCCTCAGTGTTTTGCATGCCAGGATTACTATTTTTTTACCATTTTTAGCCTCCAAGCCTTTATTATATTTGCATTTTGCTGGTACAACAGTATTTTATACTACTTATCAGAACAGCAGCTTTTCAGGTCTCTACAACAGTAGGTGCATCACATGGCTGTCTTCACATGAAGCTGATGATGTAAACATCTTAAGATATTCCAATATCATAGAAACAGGGAAGAAACATAGTGGGGGAAACGAACCAATGGCAATTTCACAACCTTTTTAGAAAACAAGAGGGATGTGTTTGGGGGCTAGATTTTTAGGAAGCTTCAAGGTTACCAATAGGATTCCATCCAGGTTTTTCATTTTGTTCTAAAGCAAAAAAAAAAAAAAAATCTGATTTAATTTTCAAGGCAATTTACCACAGAATAAGACTTTTTTTTTTTTCCTGACTAGGATTTAGCATGATGAGCCAACTTCACATTGGAGTGTCACAAAGTGAGCAAACAGGTTTTGTGACACAGACCTGCCCTCTGCTGGAAATACAAGAAAACGGTGAATAGGAAAGAGAATCCCCACGTAATTTGAAAGGGATACCTTTCACTTTTTTTTGTACGCAAATACACAAACAGCGCTTCTTTACATTATATGTCCTCTTTCTTTGAATGACAGTGAACTCATTTTTCTAACTCCGAATAATTCATTTTATTCAGTGCTACAAAACAATGTCCTTATGTACCAACTGGAAGTTGCTGATCCTGCACACACCTAGGTCTATGCAAGAATGCTAATGCTGCTACAGTCAAGAGTCTGCAGGAAGCAGTGACCCGATAGAAGTATCTGTGTCTTCCTTTCCTCAAGAAACTCCCCACTAGCTGCACATGTGCACCACACCTCTGGGAATATTCATCTTCCCCTAATATTTTCACCCTCCAAACTGTGAAAGTCACATTTACCACTGCTATCTTGTCCGCCACTTCTGCCTATTCTCAATTATTTTTGCCTTTAAAAGACTCCAAAACCTGTCTGAACAGCTCCAGCACGTACCCTGCATTCACATACACAAAGGTCAATGCATATTGAATGGGCTGTTAAGGCCTTTCAGCCTGATATGAAACCACCATTTTTCATCTAAATAGAATAACTTTGTTAGAACTCAATCTCCTTGCAAATACAGGACCACCTCTTCCAAATAAATGAGTGACCAGTGTTTGCTCCCTAACCTACCGAAATCCAGCAAGTCTGCAGATGTTGAGTATTTTGTGAGATATTTGTAGGTACCATACAGTTATTGCAAAAGGAAAGCCTTCCTTCTCGCGGCCACCTACTCTCAGCTTACAGGTAGTTTGCGGTTTGTTCTTAAATGATCTGGTTTATTGTTGCAGCTCGGCCAACCTGGGCACATTGCTAATCGAAGCTATTACTGGCATGAGCTCAGAAAACATTTGTGCCAGGGGATGAACTTCAGAGGCACTTACACTATAGCCTCTGCTTTTTCAGTAGCCAGTAAATAGTTGTACCCAGGTGGTCCTGCACAAACACAGGGATAGTTTGAAAGACAGTAGCTGCAATCACTGCACATGTCCCAGAACCTGCAAAACGGTTCAGCCATGTTTGGAGACGACTTCCCCATAACTGTGATCCCTCCAGTGGGGCAGGTGGGACTTCAAATGTCAAGGCATCTAAGGTGGTCAAATATGCTTTTAGCTACCTTCATAGTTTCACAGGGTGCATATATTCAGACTCTGTGACTTTCTGGGGACTGCCAGCTCTCCTCTCTGAGCAGGACCTGCAGCTGTGTTCAGCCACACTTTTACATCAGCTGGCATGAGCCTTCTTCGTAGGCAAAGGTGTCCACTTAGTCCCCGCTACTCCTCTTGAACTGAGCACTCTAGAAGCTGCATTGTCATAGAGCTGCAAGGTGCAGCTTCGTCTACAGCATCCCTGGAAGCTATTGCCTTGCTGGGAGCAACAGATGATCTGTGTTTTTCTCCTGCATCAGACAGGAGCTCTTGGATGCTGCTGAGCTCCTTCCTATTCCAACTGGAGACAGTGTCTATCATGAACAGCAAAACGAACAACGTGGCTGATCCCTTTGCAGGAAAGCAAAGGCTTTCCGCTGCTGCACTCAACTCTGCTCTGATTCCAACAGCAACCAAGAATCAAGGTGTTCTTGTAGGCACTGATGATCTTGTAGTTGAAATCTGAAAACTTATCAGATATAGAAAAGTTCACCTGCCAGTGGCAAATACCTCCAAAATTACAAAATCTCTGAAAAATCCTTCTAAGGAAGTTTACAACCACATGCTTGGAAGAACTGCAGCTGGAAATATGTGGAAGCTCCTCATTCATCTGAAAGAAAACAAAACAAAGAAACATTAAAGACAATTTATTGTTGAGTTAAACCTTCTGGTGATGCACTCTGTAGGACAGTGTTGAAGTCTAATCACTATCCCAGGAGAATCAGAGCTCAAGTCACCCCTTACACCTTTGCACTGCTCAAATAAATAAGCTTGGTCTTCAGGACAACCCTCAGCTTTGCCAAGATCTTATGTTTATATAAATCAGTGTACTTAAGGTGGAAGAAACGCAATCCAGTATGTATGGAACATAGCAAATACAGTTTTAGACTTTCACGTTGCTAAGCAGCAGTGGCACTTAATAGGATCTTTTAATGAAAAGAGACTAACTTAAAGCAAATTTATGATATTTAAGGTAATTATTAACTAGGTTAATATCTTGCATTTGGCTAGTAATCAAAGCCTATCTTCATTAAATCAAAAGTAAAGCAGTGACTGAACTAGTTTTACAGCACAATCACTTCCTGCCACAGGGCCCTTAACTACAAGAATTTTCTCATTTGGTAAGCGAGAAGACATGGCGTCCCTACAACTCCAGCTGAAGCTCACACTGCCCTAACTTATGGGCTAGTGATGTTTTCTGCAGGTGCAAGCACAGTGCCCAGTAAGGACAGACTGGAGAATGCGATGGGACACACCAACAGGACTAGAAGACAAGCGCAGGATGACAGCATTTTAATAGCTAAACTCTGCTCCCAGTTACTCTCATACAGGTCCTCTGGCACACTGAGTCTATTTTGTAGTCACGACACCATCCCTTCCCATTTTTCTGCTCCTTTCTGTGCAGCTCAGTTCAGTTTGTGTTTCACCAGCTATCCCTTCATTTTTGTATCTCTCTTTCCAGCTTCTCCTCTCTGGACTCTCAATCAAAGTTAGGGTGGAATTCTCACAGTGTATTATTACATCAAGAGCAAATATTTAGAGTGGAATGTTTAAAATGAGACAGAAATGGGTTTCTGAATCTACATGCTAACCAGATAAAAACACAGTAGGAAGAAAATGAACAAACAAAAAACCCAAACAGGCTGATTTTTCATTGAATGCAGAGGTACTGCACGTTTCCTTTACCCGTGGACTTCAGATGAAGTCAAACTACATAACACTTGGAAAACCCTGTGCCATGTCCTTCTTTTTCCAGGCTTATGCAGTTCAATGGCCTGTATTGAGGAATTAGGTTTGGATTTTTCATTTGATGATGTTACGGCATTCTTGCTTACACCCTTTAAGTTTTGGTAATACAATGATAATTTTCTTGCTTAGTCACCACTCACGGTCCCTACAGTTTTGTGATTAATTATACCCTCAAAAGGACAGCTATAATTTAGGAACGATCAAAAGGCATTTGATCAAATGAGTAGGACACAGCCTCTGAATTTTCTGTGTCATGGTTAAACTTATTTGCATAGGCAGATATTTTTCTTGGCTTATAGTAATCTTCAAATGCTGTGGTCACAGCAGATTTTTGCTTTGCCATTTTCAAATGATAACGTGACAAAACCCTCCTGGGTCTGTCCTGCTTACTGGGTTCTGATCTCTGTGCCCTTTCTTCCCTTGAAGTTTTCTTCTTTTTTCAGTCACGACATATTAATTCAATCTCTCTAGTTTTAGAGGCAGATGAAGTGCAGCTGGCAAATTTGGGCTGGGGAGAGGAGGAAACTTCTGTCTTCATTCCTGCAAAAGAATGACCAGGTTTGGTTACTTATTTTTCCTACACAGTTAAACCTCTACACCACAGCAAGGGCCTCACCTCAGAGTTCTAGTCTCCACAGGCAGCACCTAGAACAACCAGGAGTTCATTCCATAACAGATCTTGTGGGCCTCACCACAACAGAAATAATAAGTGTTCATTTTCCAGCTAATACCAAACACTAGCTGAATACAAGGCACATTAAGCTGCAAAAGCCTGAAGGCTGTCCTCATATCACAGAACCGAACAAATTCCTGGTGACTAAAAGACAGCTGCAAAAGGCCACAGGGGGAAGAGGATTCTGTCCTGGTTCCTTCCCTCCCTGGCCAGGCGAATGTTGGGAGAGACCTTTTGCAGCAGCTGCTGCTTCCCAGCGCTCACTCGCACCAGAGGGCATTGTAGCTCCACGCATCAGTGCAGAGCGCCTCGGCCCAGCAACATGTTCCGCTAGATTGAATAAAATTCGACAGTTATAGTTTACCTTCACACCCAGGGAGTTGAAGTCAGGGCAACCATCATAAGCCCCACCCCTTTTTTTTTTTTTTAAATCCCAGTTGAAAGGATCTGCTGTTGAAATGAAAAACCTTCTATGCTTGTAATGATGTAAACATTTAGATTATGCTGGCAAACAGAAACCTCCTAGATATTCACAGGACAACAGAGAGCTCATGGCAATTTGAGATGAAGGGTATTAAAAACTTACTAGCATGTCTGCCCTCTTGTAAATCTTCTAGCGCGGTTCTGCTTCCAAATAAATGGCCTGTCTTCAGGATCAGAGCACTCACAATTCCCACTAATTCAGAGACAAGCAATATGCACAATATACCCTCAAATATCAGGCTACAACTAACACAAGACACCTGTCCAAGTTACCTAACTTTAAGCTCCCCACCTGATATTTTCAATTACATTTATGAAAATGAACAACAAATGGCAAAAAGATTAAATACTTACGTCCTAGCTCACTACTCCAAAGTACCTGAGGTTAACAGCTCTAGAAACAAAGTAAGATAAGTCTGTACCATACAATTATATTTATGTTCTGATTTGACTCAAGCACTGAGTGGACATTAAGGCTATTTAGCAAAAAAAAAAGTTTAGGATGGGAAAAATTAGAAGACGAAAAATCATATTTAAAATCAGCCACAGAGGAGGTCATTCCTGGTAAACTAAATAATAAGAGAATAAGCAAATCCCACTTGCATTTCTGGAGTGTTCCCTTGTAATTAATAGGAGTGGTTTGAAAATAATAAATCTCAAAAACATAGGCTGAGACTTCCAGTGGGGAAATCTTCAACCAAACCATTGTAACATCAGACTGCAGAATTTAAGGGGTTCCTATGGGGAATGAGGTTCACTTAAAGGATCAAACCACATCAAGGAAGTGTTAAGCATGACAGGCCAGAAATAGCTCGGGAAATCCTTAAAGCTGAAGGTCTCAGGAGAACTATCAATTTGTAACATATCTTACTTTATACTCTGCTATTAGCTGCTCTAGAGACAACCTGACGGACCAGACTAGGCCTTCAGCCTACCTCCCTACCACCTTCATCTAAATGCTAACACATCCGAAGCACAAAACTTACAGGTGTTTTCCTGCTCTTAACATCTTCCTTCTATCTCCTTTTCTTTCTCTGTCCCACTTTTTCCAACCCCTATACTATGGGGAAAAAAAGAAGAAAACAAAAGCAAACAACAGACCAACAGCCTGGCTGAGGTAAGGCTGTTTTATACAGTCTTCTAGAAGATTCAGATTAAAAAGGCAGCTAAAAACCTATAAATTCAGCAGCTGATAGTGATTAAAACTTGCCAGATCTCAGAACATCTAATAAATTCATAGGCTGAACTCATTTTTCTATAATAGACAGATTATTAGAAAGCCACTTCGTCTCATTACAAGTCACAGCCTCTCTCTTTCCTGTTCTTTTACACTTCTTACATTACTTGGCTTTTAAATTTGTCTTCTGTTGTTGTGAAGCAGATATGGACTACAAGCAGCACAATGAGTGTTCCAGCACACTTCATCTAACACCAGGACACAAGATACCATCTTTATGCCGTGAACCACCCCCAGCCCTCCCAAAAACAAACAAACAAACAAAAGCCCAAAACACAAAAGCAAAAAAACAACACCCTTCCCCCCCCCAAAAAAAAACCCACCACAACCAACCACTCAACTGTCAACACTGGGGAAAAAAAACTGTTTCCAAATTCCTCTCTGTAGCTAATAAAGGAATAGGGGACATTGGTAAAAGTAAAACCTTCCTGATATTATAAAAATTTAGCTCCCCTTCATTTCTTCAGAAGATTCAAAGTGACAATTATTTCCCACAATGTTTGATAGCCCAATATCTCTGTTCCCAAAATGCCAGATAACACTTAATAGCTTGGGACTGTATGATGACAGGGTGACATAAACACCATGAGCTCTCAGAGCCATTTATTCTAATAAAAAAATAACCCAGCAGATTACATGAAACCAGATGAGAATTTTCCAGGTTCGCAAAAGCACAGCTGAAATCTGTAGCTGGTGATCCACTTTCAGATTTCCTAGAATTTAACTGCCATCTTCCTTATGCCCTGATACAGCCATAAATTCCTCCCACTTCCACAAAAAATCACTCTTTGTGAATGGAAAAGTACACTGCTGAACTCAGTGCTAGCATTAAAGAACAGGAGCCTCCCCGATCTACGAATTGCTGCAAACAATACAAGTACGGTTTGGAAAGCTGTTTTGAGCATAACCACTCCTAACATTTGCTATTTACAAAGACAAAACAACTATAGTAAATTAATGCTACCAAGATTCTTTGCACTAACCACAGAAGCACTACAGGTGCATTTGTAAAGCCAAAGGGCATAGCACTAAGATAGAATAATCCCTTGTGACACACAAAAGCAGTGTCTGATTTGCTTCTGTCATCCAAAGACATTTGCTTGTAGCCCTGTGCTACCTAAATCTAAGGTGTTAATGTACTAGCCTGACTTCAGAAATCTCAGGAGTTGCTCACCCCTGGCAAAAGATATGCATCTTTTGGGGGGCTACTATATATTGTAACCCAGGAAACATCTATTTCTTAGAGGAGTAAGGCAGCATCTCAGATAACATCTAAGGGATCACATTCTTTCCCCCCCTCTTCTAGGCTAATTATTTTATTAGATTTGTAACAAAAATAACCATGCTGTTCTTCCCTCAACCATCCCCCACATCTAAAAATCCCTGCCAAAACAAAAATCCCTAATTCCCTCAAACCAACAAACTCTTGAGGCAGTGCAGCATTGGACCATACCTCTCTGTTCAGATCCGTTTTAAAGAGCTACAATTCTATGTTACTAACCTAGGGCCAAATTCAACATATTCTACTCATATTAGCTTCAGTAGGGATGCATGAGTAAAGAGCAATCCTTTACTTGTCTTTTCCAGATTGCATCTGAACAACTGCGTGCGAGGTCATTATGCTTCATGTACATAGACACCCTATGCACGTTTAGGAGTACACTAGATGGTCCATAACCATTACATCTGCAATCAGAAGTGCTGGAGTCACAAGCCCAGAAAACAGGTCTGTAAACGCGGTCAGAGTTGTTGCACTGAAGCTGGCAACTGCAGCTGCATGCACATCCCTCACAGCTGCCACCCAAACCTTCCTCCACACTGGGGAGAGCTTTCTCATCAGGATGTCCTGTGTTAAGTGACATGGTAATTCTCATGAATTAGGAACAGCTACAGCGATGTAATTTGGAGATTACTATCAATACGTTACAAAGTAGAATTTAACAGGAAGCAAGCCAGAACATCTTCAGATAAAGCAGCTCCTGACTGGTCTTGAAGCTTTCAGCTCAAGTGCTGAAAGGACATCGAGTCCAGAGCAGACATACACAAATGTAAGCGGGACCAAGACCCTGCATCAGCAAAGAGGATCCACATGCAACTCCTTCAGACTTCCTCCTGACATGACTCTGTGCTGGGCTTCATACTGTAGAATTGGACATTGTTTTGTGGAAACAAGAGAAAAGCTCTAATTTGGCATTTAAATGCTACAGCTCAAGGGCCTGTCCCTATGAAGTGCTGACCATTTGAATTTTTCTGCAGTGGGTTCTTTTTTTTTTTTCCAATGCCCTGTACTTAATACCCTCTGCAGACCCAGATCCTGCCTTTGGGATTTAAGTCAAACATTTCCAGCAGGAGCTGAGGCAGCGAAGGTACCTGACCTACTAAGAACCAGCTTTGAGAAAAGCATGAACCACCTTCTGAGCCCAAGCAGCTCAATGATTTTGTCTGATCCACAGAAAAAAGTACAAGACTCAGGACTGTACCAGAACAGGGCACTGCTCATTTGGAATGCAAACATTCAGAAGAGTCAGAATATGACAGAAAGCACAGCAGAAAGCAGACACGGGAACCACTGAGCCAGCTCCTACTGATCCACTTCAGTGAAAGTTTTGCTATCACATCTAATATGCTGCTCTAAATAAACAGCAGTGAACCCAATATACTATTTTCTCAGGAGTACTCTCATAAGGCAGCAAGCTAAAGATGCTCTTGCAGCTGTGGGCTGAGGTCCTAACATGAGACTACCACAAAAATCTACAGTGGTACAAAACATTCAAAGTCACTTGATCACATTTCAGGCTCTTTTGAAAAACAAAACAAAACACAACACAACAGGGTGAAAACCCCCAGCTCCGACTTCAGCCCATTTAATCCCATAAGCAAGGGAGTGCTCCCACTGAGCACTGGAACAGGCTGCCCAGAGAAGTTGTGGAGTCTCCTTCTCTGAAGACTTTCAAAACCCGCCTGGACGTGTTCCTGTGTAACCTGCCCTAGGTGAACCTGCTTTGGCAAGGGGCTTGGACGAGATTGTCTCCAGAGGTCCCTTCCAACCCCTGCTATTCTGTGATTCTACTCAAAACATGATACCAGAATATTTCAGCTCAAAGGGAAGTGCGGTTCCTGCCTTGTTCACTATATTTACACATGATTTTGGAGCAACTGCTGCAGGACGCTACTGCATTTCTAGAGAGACTTGAGTGGGATTTTTCTGTATGGGTAATACAAGACACTTACTTACCAGACAGACTGACACCTTTTATTTTTACTTTGACTTTTTTCAGCAATTTGAAGAATTGGTTCAAGAAAAGGTTTTCTTGCTAGTAGTTTTCCGACACTATCACAGAATACACTGATTGTGAGGCTGCAACGATTTGTAAACCTTACGGCATTCTGCACGTTTTCCATGCAGTGGCAAAACATAAATTAAAGGCACATTTTGTGTATTAAAAATAATAACGGCATTCAAAATTCATGCCGCGACAAATACGCACGGCGACACTGATAATGCTGTAACTGAGGACTGAGCATTACTTTCTGGCAATTACTAACACTACTCCTTTAAAATGGAAACACAGTGATTATAGCCACAGTTCCATAAAACGCTGCCTGGTTTTAGGGCACTTGACATCAGATTAGAAAAGGTGATAGAAACACACGACATAAACCACTACATTTCCGTGAAATCATTTTCCTTGATCAAAGCCCTTCACGTAACATTCTCCCAGCAGGCTTTGTTTGATGGGTATCACATCTTCACAGGGCTCTGCAACTGGCCTTCCTCAGTCAGCTCAGACCTTTACTCAGTGCCTTCCTGCCCCTTTTCTGCTCCAAATTCTCAGTAACATGTGCCTGGTGTGCCCTTCAATGCTGATCCAGGCCTCCAAGTTTTCTCTTTCCCTTGTATATCCGCCAGATCAGCCCCTCCTCTTTCTGCTACTGAAGCGTTACAACTTCAAACCCGTCAATTCAGCCTGCCTCCTTGTGCAGGCTGCTGCTGAGCCAACAGAACCAGGCCCCCACACCAGTCGCCCATGACTGCTTGGGAACACCAGCACCCCAGGCTTGAGGGCATCCATGCAAGGCTCTACTGCCAAACGACGTCAGGACCAACTCCATCTACCACTGCCTCCAGAAAGCAAGCTTCACAGCATGGGAACCTGCAGTGGTGCAGTGCTAAGGCTCAACCCCTCAGCCAGGCCTCCCTGAAGCTCCAGAGTCATGTACTCCAGGGCATCCTCCTCCTATACTACAACGTTAACTAGCGCAAGGAAAGACTGAAGTGCCCTTAGTGCTACCATTTACTTAACGGAGACAAGATGAAGGAGCATATAGCTCAAAGAGGGCTGGGCCCTCAGGAGGGAAAGAAGGAATAAGAAGGCGGCAGCTCCAACAAGCAGCACTCCAAATCCTGGAGGAACCTAAAGAAAGTACCTGGGGTCTGAAAACAATCGCAGAAAAGAGATTGTTTGGTGACATCTCACAGGGACTACAGAAGTAGAGTGGGACAGCTCACATGGCTGGACTGCTGCAATGGATGGATACAAGTTCCTGAGCAATGCCATGCTGGGAAGGGAAGGAATGTGGATAGGTTTCAATCTATGCAAAGGGCTGGCTGCAACACACACTGCTTTGCTTGGACCAGGTGAGGAGGCAGTCAAGACCTTACGGGTAAGGATCAGAGAACAGTCCAACACAGGTGACTTTGTGATAGTTGCCTGCTACAGACTTCCTGATCAAGAAGGGGAAGTAGAGGAAGCCTTCATTTGAAAGCTGGGGGAATCTCCATGAGCTGGTACTCTAGCTCTAGTCCCCACTGGTACTCACTGGGGACCAGAACTACCCTGGTATCTGCAGACAGGGTAATATAGCTGCGCAAAGACAATCCAGATTCTGGACTGTGTTGATGGTAATTTCTTGACACAGGTGATAAGTCTTCTGGACTTCTTACAAAGACCAAGTATGGGATGTAAAGGGCAGCCATAAGATTGGGGAGATTAAAATTGAGAAAAGCAAGAAAGACAAATAGTGCAACTATGAGCTGACAGTTCAGCAGAGCAGAATTTGGCTTGTTCGGGGATCTTCTTGGTAGAACCTCAAGGAAGACTGCTGTGGAAGAGAAAGGGAAAGCCTGTGAGAGCTGTTGACCTTCAAGGACAACTTCCTCACAGCACAAGGCAGCCCACTCCTGCATGCAAGAAGTCAAGCAAGCACGGTGGAAGGCCAGCATGGATTAAGAGAGCTCCTTACTCCTGACTTCAAATACAAGAAAGAAGTATATCAAAGGTATAAGCAGACATGGGCTTAGTCTCTTAGGATCAGCTCCCGTCTCCAGTTACGTCAGATACTTTGAAGTTTTCCAAGTTTCTGCAAGCGCTGCCATGAAGACAGTGAGTTTCCTTCCCTTTCCTCCAAAATGCATTCTTTTTGCGAGCCCTAATAAACTTAAACGAGGTATAATTTTGCTTCTAGCTCATGACTGTTTATAACTGTTCCGCTGACAAAAGTTTTCATTTGAAACTTCTGTGTTTAGCCCGGAGCTTAGCAGAAGTATTCTGGAAAACTTCTGTAGCTACTGATACACCCACAGTGACAGTACACCTATCCAGATCCAGCCACAGCTACGTGTCACTTCCTGAACCAACAGTTTTTGCAAGACCAGGTCAAGAACAAAGGATCACTACTGCATTTTTGTTTAAAGACTGAAGAATTACGGTCTCCTGATCCTGAAGGCACTCATCACCATCTCTTTGAAATGAGACAATTATTTCTGCAAGCCACTTAAACTGCTACATGGTCACCACACAATTCTGCACTCATACCACTCACTCCCTCCTCAATTACCATTGTCTGGAGTTCCAAAGTGTCCTGTGAGATGACAGTGAACACACATGATGTTGTCTATGCAGCACATTATGTACCGTGTCCCTATCAGCCAGTCCATAATAATGACCTTCAAGCTTCTCAAATTACTCCTCATAGCACAACCTGCTACTCACACGCTGAATTGTAGGTTTCTCCAATTTTAGCTTCCTCCCACCAATAAAAGAAACATTTTCTCACAGGCAAGGTATATCAATTCATCAATTCAATCAACTCATTTTCCATTACGTTTGTCCTACCTATAGATATACAGGTCTCAAAAAACAGAAATGATAATGAGAAGAAGAAGAAATAAGGAAGGTCTCCCTAAAATACTGAAGATACCTATGTCAGAGGCAATTCTTCCCTACTACCAAAGGTAGCTAGAGGATTGCTAAAAGGGAATTTAAATAATCTGTTAATATAATTAATGAGTTTCCCTGGCTTTCGCCTTTCCAGAATTCCCCTCGAAATCTAGCATTGCAGAATTTAGCTTATAACTTGCATTCTTACCAGTAGCAGTGTTGGCTTGTGCATTTTATTTTCAGTTTACAGAGTGCCTCCTTCCCTGCAGCTGCGTATTGACTGCTTACAGTCTAACCTTGCAAACGCCAGCAAGTTTGGTATGTGCTCTAGGAGGCCTCAGCTCTACACAGGGAAGTCTCCCAGCACTACCTACGGTGTTTGGCAGCACTGGCAACCTCAGGTTTTTCTCTGCCGTTGCTGATTTTGACCCCTTAGCAGGCAGGAACAGATTTTTTTATTTGGCCCTGAATGTTTACTTCTTATTTGGAGGAAAAAGCAGAGGCACCAAAGGAGGTCTTAATGTAGTTTACTGTCAATGAAATACACCCAGCTTCCCACTTCCCCAACACAACCTATTCTTTGAGCAACCTTACTGTACCCAAAGAAATAGTCTTGGAGAGCCTGAGCCAAAAAGTGGCAACTCAACACATATCTCCTTGTTCCCAAATTAGCTCCAGGAAACCTACCCCGAGAGGCCTGTCATTCACTGCAGACCTAAAATTGAGTGACCATGACTATATGGCAAGGTCACCAGCCTGCACAAGAAAGGTCACAGACCTCAAGTGATATGTGCATTACTGTGTTGTCAGTCACCTCTTCCTACCTGATCACCCCATATCTCCTAAAGCGATGACACAGTGAGAGACTTTGCAATTCTTTCCCAGGGACCCTGGCTTTTCTGGACATTCAAAAGGAATGGAAAGGCAGTAATGAAACATTAATATCAACAGTGTGGGGAAACACCATTTAATCTGAAGGAGAGAATTTTGTCTTTTTGAATGATAAAGCTGAAATTTCACAATTCACAATTCCACAGGTTAAGTCAAGGTAAGGTTACACAAAGGCCAAATCCTGCCCTCTTCTTCCCTCTCCACCAATCCAGGCCATGTAATCCCACCCTCCCCTCTGCAGTGTTTCCGACTCTCGCTATGTCATAGCTGAGCTGATTCAACTCATGAACCCAGCACAATGCAATTGTCCTTTTCTCCTGAACGTGTCTTCTGTCAAGTCTGTAAAATGAATCGTCTCACAGAAGGGTTTGATGAGCCCCAGAGCTGGTACAGGTAAAGAAGTGAACTCACAAGCCAAGCACAAAAAGGGAAGGCTAAGGAGGGATAAGAACCCTTCTTATTTCTCAGCAGCGGAACCTTAAATCAGATCAACCCCCCCTCCCATAGCTTCACTCTTCCTCTTCAGTAAAGATATACCATAAGACTTGAGTTGCTTTGCCCTGGCTATTAACCTCTGTAGCTGTTATAATAGAGGATAATGAAAGCTTTAGCTGTTAAACAAAAGAGAGAGTTAATCCACTTAGTCTCCATCAGGACTTCTTTAGGTGTGGTTATTGCCAGCCTTTAAGTCTTTCTATAGGGTTTTCACTCTATACTTCAGTGACCTTTAAACATTATGGGCGGCCATTAGCACTTCTCAGCATAACAATATTAATACCAGGGTGGAGAATGACGCAGATCAGATCTGATTGAAGTGAACAGGGTGGAGGAACACCATTTGCCTTGTTTGCTGCTGCTTTGGCTCCCCCTTCGACCCACTCCTAGTTTGGAGAACACCCTGCCAACAGGAAAAGAGATCCGTGGGTTTGGGGCTTTTTTTTTTAGTCTCCAGCCCCTGAGTAGGTTGAGAAAACACCAGAAGGGCATTGCCTCTCATCCTGTATTCTTCATGCTTCCCTACAGAGACTCACTATAACTCAAGAGCAGAGGGAGACATGGGCAGCTACCTCAGCCACTTAACAAAAACACCCACAATTCAGCCTAGCAGAAATTAGCCATCACCCTGCTGTTCAGGGTAATGCCATCAATGGATGTGGGTTGTTTTTTGGTTTTTTTTTTAACTCTCTGGTGAAATAGTCAATACTTTTGTTTGTTTGTCTGTTTATTGTGTGGTGTACTAGAGCCAAAAAACGCCCCTTGTTCCTCTAGATAATCACTCCAAATGTGATACAGATAGCAGCCTCCCATGAAGCATCCCACCAGCAGCTCCTGATCAAAGACATTGCCCTGGAACTCCTAATATTTCAGGCCTTTTCCAGGGAAACTGCATCTCCCTAAGGAATCTCACTCAACACGTATGTCAGACACAAGAACTGAACCTACATCATAATCACAATCTTTGGAGGCAGAAACCACACTCAGGCTATTACACATGTTTTATCACATTACGCAATGATTAAGCCTTTTGTAGCACAACAAAAACAGGAGCTTGTGTTTTCTAACACCTATGGGAATGGCTTTCTCCGCACACGGTTGAAATCAGGAAAGCACTAGACCTAACCATAGGCAGGGGACCACGAAGTAAACTACGGAGCAAGCACATGCCCATGGACAGCCGCTGCGGGGTATGGGAGGTGCTGGAAACCCGCGTGTTACCGTACGCCCACAGCCACAGAAATGCTCCGATTGTACCACTGTGGCACCTCTACCTGATGAGAAAGCTCCCTCACCATCTTCCAGACAGGGAACTTCTATCAAGCTCCTTAAAAGCTTTTGAAGACTAGTACCTAAACCGACCACCACTCTGGGTACTGACCTCACCATCCAGGCACTAGCTGTTATGTGCCGCTGTTGCGGGGAAAATCATCATCATCATCACGAGTACTGCTGCTGAAACAGATGAAAACACTCACCAGCACCCCTGGCAGGAATGTTTTCAGTTTTTCATTCTTGCATTCTACTCTGTTTCTTTCTCCTGCTCTGTGCCAGCACAAGCATTTCTGCTGCTGCACCGTAAACCATATTAGAGAATTGATCCGACTGAAAAATAACCCAATACTTCACTTCCAACCCACTACCCGTACTCACTGGCCCATCCTGACAGCAGGCATTTCCAGAACTTTATTGTGTACAAATAATTTAAGCAGATCAAGTAGAGAAATGTATTACCCATTTGAAATGGAGCTTTACAATCTAGATGTATCTGCTAGCCAGATTATTTCTAGCACAAACTTTAAGAACATTACTCACTAGGTCAATAAAGCCAAAACCATTCAGATGTCACAGATTTTGCCAGAATTTTTTTCTTCTGGATGAGAGACATTCCACCCAAAACAAGAAATTCACCTCATCTTTCCTTTCAAATGATCCTGAAAAGGAGTTGCAATGTAAAGGCAGCAGAGCAGAATCCTGTTGTCACGGAAAGAAGTAACAGAAGAGCTTGGTTAATAATAACCCTGAGACATAAAACACAAAGCTGCTGGAAAATAAGCTACTTGGTGTATCAGTGGAGACTGGGCTGCACAGGTGAGGCTTCTCTGTCCTATCTGGAGAAAGAGATAAGATAAAATTTACCTGCTATTGTGAACAGCTCCTAAAAAAATACTTGGGTTGAACATGTCCTCTGAAGCATCAGAGTGCTCCTTGCTCCGACTATACCCTCTTTATCGCAGGAATACCACGCTCCTACATTGTTACTCAGCATTGGAAGTACGGAGAGGAAAGTTGTAACATTTCTGCTACTGAGAACCTATCACTAAGAACAAGCAAGTGCTAACACATTACAAACCAGTCAGTTTCCCAAGAAACACTGTTTTCTTCCTCAAAGGAAATTTGCAGCTATGCCAAGCAATTAATGAAGAATTTATTGCTTTATGGACAAATAGGATTATAATTGTTCCACGAAGCTTAACAATTAGTGCCCTATCTACACTACAAAAACCTAACTCTGCTGTAAGCAAGCCAGGGATCATAACAGAACTGACTTCTTTGCCCTCAGTATATAGAATCGCAGTACAGAGGAATGCTAGTATGAAGTTTCATTCCCAAAACCTGCTAAAATGATAACACTTTACATTATAGTCAGTTTAAGTAGCGCCTACTTCAACCATAAGAGTCCTTCTGTAAACTGTACACAACTGCAGAGCTCATTTTTCAGTGGAAGAGAACATGGACTTAGATAGAACTCCTGCTACAGATTTTTGTTAACTGATGTCCCACTCCATACAGCCTTTCCTCATTTACAGACATCCTGCCCCACTAAAACAGAACTGAACATTGCCTTTGGGGTCTTTCTTTCCACGTGGAACACTCCAGGCAGAAGGAATTCACCTCGCTCTTAGCCTGAGCTTGCTGACAAAAGACTGGCTACTTTGAAGAAGCTCTAAAAACATCAGATCAGATTTGGGTCTTAGACACTCCAAGGAAGCCTGACTTTAAACAGCGGCAAGATGAAGAAGGCTGCTTTTCAAACTTTAAACAGCATCATGTGCATTTAGGTATTCATAGCCTGAATTCATTTTAGTGGTATAGGCCAAAAATTGGTACACGTTACAAAAATGCACTGTTCGATGCCCTCCCCAAAAGCAAGAAGTGATGAAAAGCAGTCAGCTTGGTTTTAGTACCGTTACAGGAACCAGAGCTGGAGCCTTGTCCCATCCATCTTCTCAGACCATGTTTTGAGGGACAATGGTCAAAATAAGCTGATCCCCTTACAGCAGTAGCTAATCTACTTCTTTCACGATCAGTGGGGGTTATTACCATCAAGACAAACTGCCTGATGCCATTTCACCCAACACACTACACTGCTGAAAGGCAGTTTGAGACCATGGCAGTAAGGGCCAGACAGGAACCAGCTGGTGGGAGGGTGGGAAAATAAGCCCTTTGCTAATAAATATTATCAGCAAGAAATCAGTTCCCTGATGCAGATGGAAACTAAATTGCATACAACAGACAGAAGACTTACATTTTGCTCACAAGCCTGGAACTGCGCTGATGGTCAAAGTGCAAGTGGGAGAGGGTCTCTTCCTCTAGACACATAGGCCTCCTGCACCTGATTAACACCACTTCGTAGGTGGAAACCCTCTGCAGGCAGGTAGTTACTCCTGTGAGTAAAGACAGGCCTTTTTTTTTTTTTGTTATTATCTGCAGGGTCAGGACTGCAGATTTACCTCCTTCCCTGTGTTAATGTAGTCCTTCAGGCAGTCAAACCACCCAGCACTCCATCTCTGCTTTATTTCCTCTTCCTTCCCTGCATTTCATTTGACTCCAAAATGAGAATAGGGGAGAGGGTGGCAGGTTAGACGAAAGCCTGCAGAGGATTCCTCCTCCCACGATCACGATTTAATTGTATTCCTAGTGAGTCCCTTCTGGTTGCGCTCGGTCTTTCAGATGAATGTTTCATCAATATGATTAGGATCACATCCCTCAGTCTCGTCTATTTACACAATCAGTTGTGACAGCTCAGAGTATAGTACTCCCTAAAGGAAATATTAGATACTACCCTATCACTTTATTCAAATCGTATTTTGCACTACACACTTTCAGCCTAATGTCATTCTCCCCTGGATTACATATTTGTGATATCCAGAAGCACTAAAATCCTTCCTTCCAATAAGGATTAGTTTAATATTTATATTAGCCATACTCATACTATTATGAACAGGGCTATGGAGATTTTGGGAGGAGTGGGCTACAGATACCTCATGGGGCTGGGGAACTGGGCTTGCACGTACAAAAAAAAGAAAAAAAAAAAACCACGGAGCAAATTGTGACAAAAAGAAATTATTAATCATTGCACCGATGGTGGCAGAACCCAATTTCATGAGGTGGACAGGCGCGAGGGAACTGCTGGCAGGCCCCATCTCCATCCCCACGACTCCCTCGGCGCCATTTTCTCCGCAGGCCCGGGCCTCCGCGGCCGCGCACCGCCGCCTCGCCCGGCACCCCTCGCCGGTAGGCCCGGCGGGAAGAGGCACTTCTGAACGGTCCCGCAGGAGCCATCGGGGTGCTGCTCCCGCCCCGGCCACCGCCGCGGCTCTCCCCTTAGGGCCGCCTCAAGGCGGCGGGGCCGGGCGGCGGCGGCTGAGGGGAGCTGTGAAAATAACCGTTCCGGGGAAAGCCCCCCCCGTGAACGCCGCGCTCCCCTCCGAGAGGAGGTGGAGGTCGAAAGAAGCGAGCAGGTGGTGAAAAGGCAGCGTTGAGGAAGGTGGGAGCAGACCGAAAGTAAAACCCCAGCGCATTACTCGAAAACACCCCGAAAAATACCTGTTCCTTCTCCGCGGAGCGCTGAGACCGCTGCCCCGGGGAAGGAACCCTTGACTCCCGCGGGGGTCGTGCAGAGGCCGTCGGAAGAAGCAGCGTTTCAGGGTCGTTTCGTTTTCCCGCCCGGGGGTGAAGCACCGGCGATACAGTTTGGGACGAGCGGCGAGGGACGAAGTTTCGTTGGGAAAAAAACCAAACCCCACAAAACCAGACGGTTGCTCCCAACGTGCCGCTGCGAAGAGCGCCGGCGGGAGAGGCGAAAAGCTGTCGAGGTCTGCGTTAACGAAAAGAAACAAAACCAGAGCCGTTGGTGAGGAATGGTCCCGGTCCCTCGGGTGGACGAGCCCGTCTCCGCCGCCTCTGTTGCCCCGCCGGGCGCCCACGCTATTAAACACAAACGCGCCGAGCGGCTCCCTCGGGTCAGCGGGGAAAGATCCCGGGGAACGGCCTCAAACGGCCACACCGCTTTCACGGGGGCCCAGGGAGCGGAGCCCCGGGGCGGGCAGAGCCCAGCAGAGGCGGGCGGGCTGCGGCCAGCGGCCGAGGCGGTGCAGAAGCGAGATTCCTTCACCCAGAGCTGTGTTTTGCAGCCTCAGCGGGCCGGCGCACGGCTCACCTCCCGCGACACAGCACCGCAGGGGCGCATATAACGACTTTTACTTTTTCCCTTTTTTTTTTTTTTCCTGTAGACCACGCTCGTCGGCCATCCCCGTCCAGCTGCCGCTTGGAAGTCGCACGCAGCTTTCATGCGAGAGCTTACCGGGATCACTGGGGTCGGCGGGGCGCGCTTCTCCCGCTCCCGTTGCCCGCCCGTAACCTGCGAGGCGAAGGCGCCGCGTCCTCCCGGCGGCCGGGGAGGAGCGGGACGCGCCCCGGGAGCCACACACAAGCGATAAGCATCCCGCCCGGGCGAGCCGGGGCTCTCCACCCGGAGCCGGCTCGTTTGCCTCGGTAAAATCACGTTACGAAGCCAAAGTGCGAGGGTAGTTAACTTTATCTCGTAAACAAAGCAGCAGTCCGTTCCTTGATCTTTATTTAAATATAGAGTTGTTTATCGGTGTCATCCTATGGAGATTAATTAGCTGCCTTTATTCACAATTTGGCGTCTGACACCCCGTTTTAGGAATGCATTAAATCACAGGGTGTTAATTGGGGCCAGCCAGGCACTTATGTTTCTGTTAAACAGTGTGAGGACTTTTCGCAAGTATTACCTTCTCTCTTTTTTTTCTTTTTTTATTTTCTTTTTTTTTTTTTTCCCTACCGTGCGGTGCAAAAATAACGCAGCTTTTACTAAGGCAGCGCGGCAGAGCCGTGCTCCGGAGCGGGCAGCCCGGGAAGGCGGCTTTTCCGGCAGGGGACAGCCCCCATTTTCCGAAAAAAAAAAAAAAAAATATTTCGGCCCTACTCGCTAAAAAAATGACGGCGAGCGCCCTTCTGTCTCAGCTCGGACGCGGGGACCGCTGCCGGGACAACCGGCGTGCTTCGCTTGGCGAGGCGCTGAGCCGAAGCCCCGCACCGAGAAACCTCCTCGGAAACCCGCCGGAGCCGCCCCAGCAGCGCGGCCCCTGCCCGCGATGGCGCCGCCTCCCCCGGGCTGGCCCCGGCCCCAGCCCCCGCTGTATTTCGTTTGCAGCCGGGCAGCGCTAACGGTTTAATCCCATTCCCGCCTGCATATCCCCGGGAAAGGTCCCGCTGCCGCGGCAGCCGGGATTCGGCCGCCCTGGCAGGAGGGGCTTTCTCCCCAGATTAACGGGGCAGGGGAAATTTTTACCGCGTTCCGGGAAACGGGGAGGGCGAGTGGGGGCCGGCGGGGGCAGCCCCGCTGCCGCCGGGGAAGGCGAGCCGCGGTCACAAGCGGCTCCCCGGGCCCAGGGCTGAGCTCACACCTCGCCTCCCGCAGCCCCCAGAGCCGGGGGAGGCAGGGGAAGGGAGGCCAGGGCCGGCTCCTGGAGCAGAGCTCCGGGAAGAACTGTGACAAACCACAAGAAAATATGAAGAGACAGCCTACGCTGACACTGCGGCATCCAAAGGAGCGCAGCGCAGGGTGTAAAGCGTCAAGGAGAAGCTTGGCAAGTGATGGTGAGATTTAGAGACAGCGCCTGCATTCCCTCCTCCTCCCGCCCAGGTGGGACACGCGGTGGAAGCGAAGAAGAGGCAGAGATCTACCCCCACTTTTATCCCTGGCACCACCACATTTATTAAAAATTACTACTGTGTACATAGAAAAAACAAAACAGAACCAAGTTTCGTTGGGGGGAAAAAAAAAAAAATTCATGTGCCAGTGCTCTAGGGTTGATCAGTTTAAAAGGGCTGAAACGATAGGCAGGAGTGGGTAAGTTACATCACTTCCCCTTTTGTACAGGGCAGCTGAAAAAGTCACTTTACATACACACAGATAGAAATCTGTTCATGATTTTTTTGCAATGCTAAGTTTGATTAACCAAAAGCAATGCTTTTTGAACTTCAAAGCCCCACCGGAGGTCCTTCTGACTGAACAGCTATAGGGCAACTATTTATTATCCCACAATATTCTACAGTGTACCTAGACAATACACAACTGTACACTTTTTTTTGGCCACCTCAACAAAGGTTAGGCTTTTGGAATGGAGGCATGGGGTTTAATGCAAGTCCTAAACTAAGAAAAGTCAGATTTGGTCATTGTAATCTCATTGTTAGCAACAAGACCCTTCAAGTCAAAATCATGCCTGGCAAGCAGGTCTTTATTTTGGCCATCTTCTGCAAAGCAAGCCTTAGCTGAGCAGTATCTGACTCGGCCAACCGTGCTGTAGGCGAGGATCGAAGAAGCCAGCTCACAGTCTGAAACAGAACATGGCATTTGTGCAGCCCCCCCACAACCCAACCCATTTTTGTCAGAAGGGCAAGCAGGGGAGAATATTCCACACCCACACCCCCCCATTTCCTTGCTCAGGAGTGCATAGATTTAATCAGGCCTCTGAGCCAAGCCAAAACTGTACACTTTAGTGTCTCCAATAAATAAGCCACATTGTAAAAAAAGGGAAAAAAAAAATCTAGGCTGCTGCTTACTGCTTCCACTTGTGGTTCCTTCTTCTAAAAGAGGGGAAGAGTTGTACCATAGTTTGCTCTTTCCCTACTTCATTACCTGCAACAGTCAAAGCTTTGGCACCTTCTTTAGAATTGCACACAATTCAAGGTGGAAGGCAAGAGTCTTTTTGGCAATTGTAATGCAAAAAAAAACCAAGGCCACCCTGAAAAAAAATTTGCCAATTGGATTAAAAGGATGCTTTAAGAACTAGTATAGAACGCATAGTAGCCCATGCCTTTTGAAGTGTCTTTGCTATAGTCCTCAGCATTCATGTCCTCACATTTCATAGTCGGGGAATTTTCATTGCTGGAAGTGCTAGGGGAGAGCCGTCTTCTCTTACAAGCACCTGTGTAGACCCCAGAATCATTTGAATCTAGAGACTTTATGGACGGTGGAGTTTCTATCCAGGATGAGCCAATTTCTTCTTTCACCTTCTCCTTGGAAAGCTGGTCTTCAGAGAAATCTGGAGGACTTGTTCTGGAGGTCCAAGGTAATCCTGTTGTCATTTTTCGCTGGTAAGAGCCCCTGCTCCCCCAGCCTGCCATGGATGGAAATGTCGGGTCAGGATAGTACCCCAGAGCATGGGATGTCTGAAGGGGGAGGGATTTAATGCCGTAAGGGAGCAAGGTGCTAGGAGAGTACTCTGTCTCGTAGGAGTTCATGTCCAATTTGTTGGCACTGGGCTGCTGTACAGGCGTAACAAACCACCGCTGAGGAGGGCTGGCCACCTCTTCATTCTGCTGCGGGGAGAGCAAGCCGTTTGTCTGAGGGACGGTTCTCTCACCATTGTAAAACCTGGCCGGGGGCAGGTTGTTGACAAACTGTTCTTGGAAGAATGGCTGCACACTGTATCGGGCGCCAGGGACGATCTGGTGGGATCTAGGAGAATCCGTAGGAGATGGAGTTAATCTGTCATTTTCTGAAGCTGTGTACATGCTACGACATAAAAGAGAAATACTGAGCATCGTTCTTAATTCCAGTACGACAGTAAAACAAAAGGGAAAGAAACTGCATTATTTCTTAATTAGAACCACAACTAGGATTAACTGGATAGCCGTTCATTCTTATCCAATTTAGGAGTTTTGTTTTCCTAGACTAGCATAAAATTTCCAGTATCATTGCTACAAATATACACTATTTTCTGCCAGCCAGCCCACTTGAAATGACATGCAGCATCTTCCTCCCAGAAGCTGTGTATGTACGGCTCATTTAAGGCTTTGATGCTACAAAGTGAGCATTAGGCAAGTCTTCTGTTGACAACTGGAAAGAGCTGGTGGCTCTGTGGAGATACCCAGTACACTACTGCCAGCCTGCAGGTCAGTTCTGTTCTGTCAGCACCAATTTTCTCCCAAAATTCAGAAGCTTGCTGGTCAGCAAGACAATACAGTAGCTACTCAAAAATAGACATGTAGTGTTTCTAAACAGACATTTAATGTTTTTCAAAGGAACACATCACCTAGGAAAGCCACCAGAAGTATCACTGCTTCTGAATAACTGAAGTAGTGTCTAAAGAAACATTCTTTCACACGATTTGGAGCCCAGAATCATGGCTCCTAGACAGATAACAGCTGCAAGAGAAGACACAAGTGTACTTACGAGTCATAGTTGTCTCTGAAGCCTTTCGCAAAAGGATTATGGTCAATTTTGAGCTGGGTAATCTAAAAGGGAAAGCAGAATATAGTGAGATGTTGAACACACAAGACAATTTTATTCTGGTTTGTCATTTTATACATCCATGCTTACATCAGTGTTTTGATATGCCGTAACTGCTATGAACTGCGTTTCAGGGAAAATAAATGTTTGAGTCTTTGAGGAATCATTCAGATCTTCAACACCATCTTCATTCACTTCCACGATGTGAAGCCGGGGCTGGTACTTGTGTAGAGATTGCAGCACGATCATCTAAAAGGAACCACAGAGACAAGATCTTTAGACAAACTGCCTCTAACATTAAAAGATCTATTTTATAGCCCGACGTTTTTCTTCCTGTAAATTGTTATCTTTTGACCAGATAATGGCGCAATTTTAACCGTTAACAGATTATTTTTAGCTTGTAATTCTGTTTCGCTAAATTACCAAGATGCTAAAAATCTGTAAATGCAGGAAATCAAGAGCTATCAGCTACACTCCCACTTTTTGAGCAACTCCGGAAACAAGATTACAAAGAAATTCACACATCTATTTTGGTCATTTCCAATTGTCTTTAAAAGAAGCAAAGCCAACAAAATCTGCGACCCAGTTCAACAAGGAGACAAAAGTCTCATCCCTGGAGGTGTTTAAAGGACGAACAGACGCGGCGCTTGAGGAGATGGTGTAGTGATGAGAGAGATGCTGGGACAAAGGCTGGCCGCGATGACCCTGGAGGTCCTTTCCAACCCTAACGATTCCGTGGGCTTCTGTCTCAAGGACAGCAATCTGGCTCCATCGAACGCCGCACCCCCGCCACAGCTGCCCTGGCCGAGGCGGGCAGAGCCCCTCAAGCCCGCCTTGCCCCCCATTTACCTGCGCGTTGTTGTTGTTAGCACCTTTGTTGTTGGTCAGCTTCAGTTTCCCGAAGGAAATCTCCTGCCTCATCCAGTGAGCTCCGGTGTTGGGCGACTCGGGGTGGACGTACACCTTGTTGCCTGGGGAAGACGAACCGGTCAAGCGCCCCGGCCCCGCGCTGTGCCCTCGCCCGCACCACGACGTGAGCAGCGGGGTTGCGAGACGCCCCGGGAAGCGCAGCTGCGCCTGCAGCGGGCTGCGGAGCCCCCACGTACCTTGCATGTTGTTGTCAGCTTTGCCGCAGGTCACCCACTTGCCCCCCTGGAACCGCCAGTGGTTGGGGTCCGCCAACACCACCTCCACGAAGACGTTGTAGTGGGCCGTGGGGTTGAGGCCGGTGATGTTAAAGCTCAGGAAAGGAAACATCCTCCTGGGGAAGGGGAGGGAAAAAACAGACCGCATGCCAGGCGGGCCGGGGAAGGGAGCGGGGCTCCGGCGGCAGCTGGAACCGGCCTCGGGGTCCCCCCGCCCGCCCTGGCACCGAGGAAGCCAAGGAGACAAGCCCCAAGCGCCCCCCACCTCACCTCCCGCCCGCCTAACGCGGGGGGAGGCTGGGAGAGGCGCTCCTCGGAGAAAGCATCCCCGGCGCGGAGGGAGCACCGACGGCGGGGACGCGTCCCTCCTTCCCCGGGGAGCGGGCAGCGCTCCCCGTCCCCCTCGCCCCCTACCTCCGTTTCGGCCCGCCCCTGCCCGCTTACCGGCCCTGCTTGGTGATGATCATCTCCGTCTGATGCCGGTGGAACTTGAGCCAGAGCGGCCGGTTGCAGAGGAAGACCTGCGCCCGCAGCCCCGGGCCGGCGGCAGGCACCCCCAGCGCTCCCAGCCCGCCGCACGAACCCGACGCCGCCGGGTACGGGCCGTAGAGGGGCCCGCTGGCCGCCGCCTGCCCGTACTGGTACCCGCCGCCGCCGCCGAACTGCGCCCGGCCGCCGGGCGGACACACGGCGCCCGCGAAGCCGCCCGGCGACAGCACCGAGCCGTAGGGGTAGCGCGGCCCGCCGGGCGCCTGGTAGACGGCGCCGTGCTGCGCCGCCGGCGGGTAGGGGAAGAGGGCGCAGGGCCCGCCAAGCTCGGCCCCCGGCGGCCCGGGGGACTGCAGGTAGTAGCGCTCGGGGCTGAGGCTGTCCACGGAGTAACGGGCGGCGGCGGCCGGGGGCAGCTCCTCCTCCCCGCAGGCGCTGGCCTTGCGGCCGTCCGCCTTGGGAGCGGCGAAGGGCGGCTCGCCCGCCTCCGCCTCGCCCAGCATGGCGGGGGCCGCGCCGAACTTCTTGGGCGTCTTGTCCAAGTCGAGGCGCGGCGGCGAGCCCGGCCGGGCCGGCCCGCGGGACC
>JAVSBS010017779.1:0-33536 GCA_033124195.1 Coracias cyanogaster
TCCTTCAGAGCAACTGCTTTGTGTCTTGGAGCCATGCTTCCCAGGGAGTTGCCAAACATCGCCTGCTGAGGGGAAGTAGAGAATAAATCTTTGTTTTCCTTTGCTTCCGCGCACAGATTTCCTTAGCTTTTGCTTCTGTTATTATTAAACTGCTTTTGTGTCTCACCTTATTATCCTCTACTTTCTTTTTTGTTCTGCTGAGGAGAGAGGGGCAGAAAAGGGGGGGGTGATAGAGCATCTTGGTTGGTACCTGGCACTTAGCCATGGTTAACCCACCATTGTCCCATAGACTTATATTTGTGTAGTTGGTTTGAATGATTCCCTAACTTGATCCTCTTCCACCAAGAGTATGTCTCCTTTGTTCTGGACTTCCCAGCTTATCCTGAGACATGTGATTACTGAGTTCCACTCTTACCAGTAAAGACAGAAGTGAAGAAGGTCTTGAGCATATCTGCCTTTCTGTCCTTTGCCACTGGGTCCCCTGCTCCATCCGGCATCAGGTCTACATTTTTCCCTAGTCTTCCTTTTGCTGCTGTTGTACCTATAGAAGCCTTTCTTTTTGCTCTTCATGTCTCTCACCAAATTCAATACCACATTGGCTTTCCTAACACTGTCCTTGCATACTTAAGAAATATTTGCATTCTCCTGGGTCATCTGCCTCTGCTTTCATGTCTTGTACACTTCATTTTTGTCTGGCTTTTTTCAGGGGGTCCTTGTTAATCTCTGTATATTTTATTGTCATGTTTTGCTTGTATTCCTGCTTGTCAGGATGGACAGTTTTTGAGCTTAGAGGAGGTTATCCTTGAAAATTAATTAGATCTCCTGGATCCCTTTTCAGGGCTGTGTTCTGTGGGATTCTTCAAAGCAGATCACTGGACAGGCCAAAGTCTGCTGCTCTTAAGTCCAGAGTTGTGGTCCTGGCTTTTGGTCAATGTATTTCTCAAGTTTTTGAACCCTACTGTATCATGGTTGCTGCAGCCCAGGTTGCCCATGTCTTTCCTGCCCTCAGCCTATTTTTCCTTACTTTTAACTATCATGTCCAGGAGGGTGTCTTTTCTTGTTCAGTTCTTGATCAGCCATCTCAGGAAGTTATCACCAATGCATTTCAGAAATTCAGAGGAGGAAAAAAAAATAAAGGCAGGAAAAGGGGAGGAAAAAAGAGATACTTTGTTTTGTGCTTAATTTATTTCTGGAGTTCAAGATTCTGTCTGAAAGGACAGTAGCTGTCATTGCTGCTATGGGTTTTGTAGCCAAGTCTCCAGAGTGACTCTCCCTACATCTCACTAAGTAAATCAGTGTGAGATCAGTGACCTTATACATGCTTTCTGGAGGACTGTGAATTCCAAAGAGTTGTATCAACTTAGGACAATTACCTGTATAGTCAAATGCCATTTGTCAATGGTAAGCTCAAAGAGAGCTCCAAGAGGAATGTAACAGTAACTTGTTTGAGAATGGAGTAAGTTGCTCTTCATAAAAATCATTTTCTTTAGACCCCCTTATAGCTCCCACCAATTAATGATAAATTTATTTTATCTTGTTAAATACAAATAATGTTCGCATGAACCTTTTTTTAATAAGCTGTGAGGCTTTCTACTTTGTGGAAGTGATTTCCACAGATTAGTCATAGCTTGTGTAGAAAGATTTCCTTCATCCATTTGAAATGTCTGCTTTTCAGTTTCATTGATTGGCCTTTGCTCTTGTATTAGGAGGCACAGCAATTAGAAGTGTCTAATTTGGGTTTTCTCTACCATATGTTATTTTGTGCACCTCTATTCTGTCTTCTATTAATCATCTCTCCTCTAAGATGAACCTTCCCCATCATTTCAGTCTCTCATGTTGTCAAATACAGTCAAGTCATTGCAAGCACAGAGTGGTTTCTAATGGTTGCATTCAAAGTTCCTTGTGTAAGGGTCTACTTTGTATTGAGAATAACAATTTATGAAGCGTTTGGTTGAATGTTTACTTCAGAATGAATGGAGACTTTTACATGAGTAGTTCCTGAAATTATTGTTGTAAGGGGAAAAATGTTTCTAATGTATTGGCAATAAACATACCTTAAAATGTCTAATAATGCTTATTTAATTATTTGGCATCTCATATTGCCCAGCAAGTTTTAAATGTCTATTTTCTAACTAATCTAAAAATTACTTCAATTGACTGTTTCAATAATAGGATGCAATCGTGTATGTTATTGATAATTTGATTTATTCACTTACCCTGATTACTCTGTATCTAAGCAACTGTGCCTGCAACAAGGTATCTGATTTACAGAGGAGTGATAAAGTGGCTTGTTGTGTATTCAGTTTACTAAAGCACAAACTTCTGCAGAGAAACTATAGATATTTATATCTATTTCCTAAAACCTTCTTGAGAGCCATGTCTAGGTTGTAAATTTACAAGTCTGCTACTGGAAGGTGATTTAGCAGCCTTCAAATGTTAAAATGATATCTTTTCATTAGCATCTCAAAACTGGTGTTCAGTAAGAGGGAGTAGGGGGGACCAAAGACAACAAAACTTTCAGCCTCTCTCTAAGCTTACCAAGGTATACTTCTTGCATTTCACTGGAAAAGGCAAGTTGACATGTGAAGACTTTTTCTTACAGGAAGAAACAAACATGAGGAGGGGATTTTAGGTATAGCAGAACACTTACTGTTTTCCATTCTAAAAGTTTTGCATATTTTTAAACCTGATATTATTACTGAAAAGATATACTTGCTTGAATTAGTTCACTGTGTGAGAGAAATGAAGAAATGAAAAATGGCTCTTCAAAACTACTGAGAGTAGAAACTCCAATTGTCCATGTTTAAGTGAAACACTGTTTTTGTGTCCCCATCAAAAATGTTAGAGACACCTTAAACTATGGTCTTATGCATATTCTCAATTTATACTTCTGTGTTTAAAGGGAGACAGACATCTTCATGTATCACTTAAGTCATGTTTTGGATGTCATGAACTATCTGTAATCACTTCTGCTACTAGGGAAGTAAAGACAGACCATATTACTGGCAAGATTATGTAGTAGGTTTGGTATTTTCTCTGAAGCGTGTTTTTGGGGGTGTGAGGTTTTTGGTTTTGTTTTGTTTTTTCTCCCCCAGTCTCCAAACAGAAGAAGAAATCTTTGTGAAAGTGGATGTTGCTTCTCTCTTGAACCAGTTTTAATTATGTATGAAAGACTTAAGTTCTTCTATTTTTAGTAGCATACATTTGGTTATATTATCAGAAGTTTAAATAGCATGCTAGGAAGTGGTACTATAAAAAAGCATATTTGGAAGCAGTCTGCAGTAGTGGAGACCTTGCTTTTCCCAAATGCCATTTTCAAGAGTGCTTTTTGTTTTAGGTAAAATTTTAAGATGAAAGAAAGTTTCTGTGCTTTTTTCAAACTTACCTGTCTTAAAAAGTTTCAGAAAAGACAAAGATTAAAAGGCCCTGTTCTCACCTTAGCAGATTGATCAGAGATAGCAAATGTGCTGTTTTGGCGTCCAGGGTTTTTGGTGGGGTTTTTTTGTTCTCCCTTGTGGAGAAGCAGAAGATGTCTTCTGGAAATGGACTGATGAATTGGAAAGTCTGCATTTTTACTTGGAGCATCTTTGTACATCGAAGTCCTCGTTTATACCTGAATTGCACTGCCTTGTAGGTCTAGTTCCTCTGTAATCCTTTTTGAGAAACTTTAGGGGTCTGATTCAGCCAGAAATGCAGAGTCAGAGAATTTTGTACGGGGTATTGCTGAAAGAAGAAAAGCAAGAAGATGAACTAAATAGAGGGAACAAGTAAAGTGAGGGCATGTCACAAAATCATAGGTCATGTAGTGTCTCTCTCCTTGGATAAGAGTTTGGGGAATAAAGATGCTTATGAAATTTAGCCATCATGAAAAATGATAAAGGAACTGATGTGTCAATGGGAGGCATTTACTTCCTGGCAGACCTTGCTCATCTTCAAGAGGGACCTAAACAGTAGTACTTTGCTTATACCCTTTTTTTTTTTTTTTAAACCTTGGAACAGTAACCGCTCTGGTACAATACTAACCAGTGAGACTGATAATCTAAATGTTGAACTTAATAATACTTAAAGAATGAAAGTAGCTTAATATTGATTTTATATCTTAATTAACATCCATAACCTGTTGCAGAGACTTTCCTTCTGAAGTAGAAGGAGAAGAAGAAAATTAGTACAAGTCCCTATTTATTTCTTCTCTCTCTTCTTAGGGTGACTGTATACTAGTAGTGAAGGCTTAATAAGTAATTTCAGTGACATAATTACCTCCCTTAAATTTATCATAGTTTGCTCTGATACCATAGAGAGCACAAGGGCAGTAAAAAGAAATGCATTCCATAACCAACCTGGTCAAATTAACAGGAACTACAGAGAGAAAAGAAAACACACAAGGCGTTCATCCAGTAACTTCACATGGAAATCTCTGTTGGGAGGTTATAAATGATAAGGGTTCACGGGGAAAAAACACCAACATATCCAGGTCATTTGTCATCTAAGTACTATAACAACTGTAACAACTTCCAACTTTTACTCCCCTCCTGAATTTGGGGATTGTTGTGGGACATGAAGGTATCTCGGGTGCAGTTGATGGAATATGCTCTCCATGTGAAAAACCTAGCACTCGCTAGTGCTCTCACTGAGGTGAAATGAGCATCGGGACTAGTCTAACCTCTTTAGCAGTCAATGTGCTGAGAAAGTTTCTGACACACTGAGCCCTCATGTTTCTTAATGCAGGCTTCTCTGTATTTGTCTTTGATCTGTTTTATAGACTGTAAATTCTGCAATCCAGAAACATCTTTCATCAGTGTTTTGTGAAAGCGTAGCATGGTGAGTCCTGAGCCAGAAGTTCAATATGAATAATAAACGTAGTTCTGATAAAGTAGGCTTCTGGCGAAAAAAACACCTTCCCCCAAAACAAACAACCCAACCAACCAAACCCACCCACCCAAAACAAGCCAAGAGAAGAATCCAGGCTGATTCAAGGCAACATATCAGTGACTTCTATGATGTTATAGGGACAAGTTGAAAAGTTTGGATTGGTTCTGCATCAGCTCTGCTGGGATACACAAGCAAGCTCTAATTTTTCAGTGTCTGTTACATGCTATTGTCTGGGTATCCATGGGGCTGTTTGAGCAATCAAGTCAATGTTTTCCATGCAGATAATTGCCACCCATTGTAAATAAATGGAAGACAGATAAAATTATTAAACATTAACAACTAGTTCTGTAATGGAATGGTGCTTCTGGCCTAGTAACAGATCCAGTCTAGTGATGTTCTCTGTAGGAGAACTGGCATTTATGGTGAAATAATGTCAGCATTTGGGTCCATAATTTCAGTAATGATCAATTTCAAAATTCTTTGATTCAAGAAAAAGTGTGAAAACATGAGAAAGAGAAAGGCTATCAAGCTCTTCTTTGAGAGATTATAAGGTTTTTTTGTGAAGGTTTTTCTGCGGTCTTTAGATAAAATGATATCCTTAACAGGGGCCCAGCTGTAGGATTCAAACTGGTCCTGATCTTCATGCTCAGTTATGTAGTCCTTTTAAGTAATCCCCAGTGAGGATATTTCACATGTGCACAGCCAGCTCCACTCTCCTTTTCTGAACTATAAAGGTAATATTCATTTCAAGTGAATGTTCCTGTGGAAAGGAAGAAAGTTTTCAGGAGGAGAAGGGGTGGCAATGTCTATTCTATATGAGAATCAGTAGCATGTGGTCAGTCAGCTTGTAAAAAAACACCAAGACGAGGAAAGAATCCAACTGTAGGCCTTGTTTTAGGTTTTCTGTAAAACCTATAATTCCCCTGAGAAACGAAGAGAGGGACTCCCACCTCTCTGACTACTAATGAAATTAATCACTGATTCTAAGGAGCTTAAATGTAAGCCTGGAAAATCAGATGTCTGTATCCTCATAGCAACAACAAAAATCTCTGTTCAATTTCAAGCATTGGAGGAAGAGTAAGTTAGTGTATGTAATGTTTGTTCTAAATTCACAATCTGGTAGATGGAGAGAGGAAGGGTAACATTATATGGAAAAGCACATGTAGCTTCCAGTTTTCTAGAGGCAGAGTTGCCCAAAGATGATTTCTTTTACATGGATAAGCGGTACAGTTAGGAAAACACACTGAGAAGTTTCTGAGTCTCTTAGGAAAGCATTTTATTTATTTATGCATCTGTTTATTTTAAATGAAGCCGTATTGTGGAATCCCAGCATGGGCTTTGTAATTTTAGTTTTGTTCTGTGAGGCTAGCATCTTTCTTCATCAGGCATGTCTGTAACCTGCTTAGTGTATAAATTGCTCCTTAGTCATTCAGATTCCTTCATTGCTGCTTTGTCATCTGCAATTTAACAAGGACAGGTGTGTAATATTGTGGATTTTCTGTCCTGATGAAAAGTACTGATGAAAAAGTTGCATGGTATTTTTGGGAGGTTAGCTGTTATAGTTGATAAAATGACAAATATCAAAAAGGTTTTCCTCATATTTTTAGCAATATTAAGGTAGTAAAAGGTTGTATGGTAGTGACTTAAACATCCCAACTGTCTGCAATAGCTTAGATTTTAACTGTTGCTCTTTGTCCACACTACACAAAATTGGTGGTGGTGTATAGCAAAATTTTGCTCAGCTTAATCAGTTTAAAGTCAGTTTTTTGATGTGCTGATCACTTAAGTATTAGATAATTAGGGTAGCCTTTGAGAAGACTGTCCAATTAAAGTGCAAAATAGACAATTCTAACAGTCTCTTTCTGTATGTATTTGGGTTTGGAGAAGATGTGACTCCAAATACAAATTTATGCCCACTGATTCCAAGAGGTGATGTATGAACAGATAAGCTTTGTCAAAGGTGAAACACTGAACATTGTTTCAGACAACTGGAAGCAAGCTCAAAAAAAGTTTTGAGGTTCCTGAGACAAGTTGATGCACTGTTGTGATCACTATCCTTAGGCAAACTCTCTTACTATGAGGGCAATTTTAATTAGACCTACTCTTTACCTGCTGTCCTGAGTATGATGGCTGCCTGTGCTAGGAAAGAGTTTTAGGTTTTGTACACATGTTCATGAGCAGAAACTGGAATTCAGCAAAGGTTAGGTAGGATTATACCCAGGGAATAAACAACAGATGGGGATGGGTGGGAGTGTGAGTCACTGGGGTGACAACTGGGAGTGGAAGGTAAGGAAAAGGACCATGGAGGAAAAGCCAGTGTGAGATCTCAAAGGAAGCATGAGGGGAAAGCATGCATAGGGGGGAAGGACTGAGAGGGTGAAGAGGAGACAGAGTTGGTTATTGGGAGGTGCTGGGGAGAAGGATGTAGGCTGTGTGCATACAGGCTGCTGGCTAGCAGCTCTTGGCATATGTAGGAAGAGTCTATGGGGAGGAGCTGGGAGCCAGCTGGCTGTGGGGGCTGTTTTGAGAGAAGGATGAGAGGCAGTGGGTTTATGGGGCACAATGCTGACAGGGTAATTTATTGGGGCTTACTCTGGATCAGGTGAGCGCCTAAATATAGGAGCCTACTCATCACAACTGCTGATTTCAGAGCAGCTTTGCTTCTGCTTATCTCAACTTGCGAGGAAAAGGGATCGGTTGATGAAACGAGTTTTCAGCACACTCTCAAATGCAAGTGATTCATCTTGAAGAGAAAGGAGATGGTGAGGGATCTTTAGATTAACCCCCGCCTTCTGTTCTCTTGTTTTGAGGGCTGTGCATGTTTGCCAAAATGTAGGGAAATGTTGAAAAGGGTAATTAACTGAACCAGCAAGATCCTTAATTGCTGGAGGACTTCTATACTTTTGTTAACTTGCTTTTAAAAATGACTTGTGCCATCATGCTTCTTTTCTGTGATCAGAAAGAATGTTGTTCTCTGCTTTTCAGGCAAAATAAGGGCAGATAGTCAATAATATGATAGAACATTGTTGATGCCCATGTGAGACTGATGCTGGCTACCAGTGATAGGACCCTGACTACTGCCATGCTGCTCTGTTGCCGAGTGCCCTGTGCATGAAGGTCACAGAGGCTTTTGCTTGGTGCTACTTGCAGTAAAATACCTATCAGCTATAAATCTATCGGCAACTGAACAGCCAGAGGCTTGAGGTTGCAGGTTATAGTGCACTTTCTTTGCAGCTGTGGAGGTGAACACCAAAATGCTGTCAGACAGTCATGGTAGCACTGCTGACTTGGATGATATGTGCCTACAAGGTACTTACATGTTTATAAAGCCTTGTTTATAAATTCCTCCAGCAACTCCTTTATAAGCTTCATCTCTTAGAAGACTAATCCCTTGATGTAATGCACATAACAATAACAAGATATGGATCAGTGACAGATGGATACTTTCATACTTGGCATATGGTGTGTTATAAACCTGCTCCCATTCTATTGAAGCTGATGAGTCTTTCCATTGAATTCACTGAGCTTTGGATCAGGCCCTGGAAGAAAATTAGTATAATTCTAAAGACAGCTTGATATTAAAAGGGAAAAAATTTAAATCACTTTAAACCTTTTTTTTTTTGGTCTATAGAAGCCTGTGATTTTAGGTTTTATATTTTAACTGAGTTAGAAAGACACACACATGAGATCTTACCAATTAGGAGGAGTCCAGAGCTAGGGAGAATGTCTGCTTTGTGTAAATCTTTAGCTTTAATAGTAAGTGATGTTTGACTGTTGGAAGCTGACTGTCTTTGCAAGCAGTGAGGCATAACAAAGCTGGAAATGTTGGAGTGACTGGAAAATAAATGAATTATGGCAAACACCTCCTTGTCTCTAAAAATACTTAAAATACCCGTTTGGCTCCATTTTAAATTTCATCAGAGAATAAAACGTAGCAGAATTGTCTTTGAGGAATTTAGAAATGCTCTTACCCAATTAACACCTTACTACTTAGTAGAATACTAAAATAATGTTATGACTAACAGCAGACACTTCATTTGCATAAATAAAAACATGTTTAAAATCTTGGCTATCACAAGACTATATATAAAAGGGGGAGGGGGGGGACTTTCTTATACAAAGCTTGATGTGAATTTCAACCTGATTCTTACTGCAGCCCATGTCAAATATATTAGGTTCAGCATAAGCAGCTGACAACAAAAATGTGTTATTGGCAAAGATGACTGTGTGGGATTTAATGGATCATCTAATTCATAATTTGCCATAAGTGGAACATGGCTCCCTAATAAACTACAAAAGTAGTTTTGGTATTGAGTAACTGCCAGTCTCTTTTAATTGTAACTGCTGGAAGGTGGTGACAAACCTCCTGAATCTCTTCTGTCAGGCACCTGTTCAGAACCTGCAGTCACCTATGGAAGTAGCTTTGATTCTAGAATCATAGAATACCAGGTTGGAAGGGACCTCAAGGATCATCTGGTCCACCCTTTCTTGGCAAAAGCACTGTCTAGACAAGATAGTCCAGCAACCTCTCAAGCTAAATCTTAAAAGTGCCCAATGTTGGGGAATCTATTTCTTCCCCGGGGAAACTATTCCAAAGCTTTACTGTTCTCATTGTGAAAAACTTTCCTCTTGTGTCCATTTAGAATCTCCTCAGGAGTAACTTGTACCCATTAACCCCCATCTTTTCCATGTGACTCCTTGTAAGCAGGGAGTCTCCATCTTCTTTGTAGCCATCCTTTAAATACTGGAGCATAGTGATAAGGTCTCCTCTAAGCCTTCTTTTCTCAGGCCTGAACAAACCCAGTTGTCTCAGCCTTTCTTCATATGGCAGCTTCCCAGTCCTTTGATCATCTTTGTGAGTCTTCTCTAGATCCTTTCCAGCCTGTCCACACCTTTCCTTGCATAGTGGGGACCAAAACTGAACACAGTATTCCAAGTGTGGCCTGACAAGGGCTGAACAGAGTGGGATAATGACTTCTTTATATCTGATGGTGATGCTCTTTGCTGAGATAATCTGGTGTCCTGTTGACTTTCTTTGCTGCAGTAGTGCACTGTTATTTGTACTGAACTTGTCCACCTGGACTCCCAGGTCCCTTTTCACAGAGCTGCTCCTCAGCTGGGTAGATCACAGTCTGTGCTACATTCCTGGATTGTTTTCCCAGGTGCAAGACCTTACACTTGACCTTGTTGAACTTCATAAGGTTGTTAGCCCATTCTTCCAGCCTATCCAGGTCTTCTGAAGTATCCCTTTCCCATCCCAGTTTGGTGTCACTGGCAAACTTTATCAGTGTACATTTGATCCCATCATCTAGATCACTTATGAAAATATTAAATAGTGTTGGGCCAAATATCAGTCCCTTGGGGACCCCATATGTGACAGGTTACCAATTTGAAAGAGCTATTTACCACCACCCTCTGGGTGTGGCCTGTCATCGTGTTCCCCACCCACTGCAGAGAGCACTTCTCTAGACCATAACACATCAGTTTCTCTAGAAGGATGGTGTAGGCAGTCATATCAAAAGCCTTGGAAAAATCCAGGTAGACAATGTCTACCACTTGCCCCACATCAACCGAGCTGGTTACTTTGTCATAGAAGGCAGTCAGGTTTGTCAAGTGCAATTTGCCCCTGGTGAATCCATGCTGGCTTCATTTGGCTTGTGATTGCCCCCAGGAAGATTTGTTCCATGACTTTCCTAGGGACTGAAGTAAGAGTGATGGGTCTGTAATTTCCTGGATCCTTCATTAAGCCCTTCTTGTAGATGGAGGTGACATTTAGCCTTTTTCCAGTCTTGTGGGATGTCCCACAATCTCTATGGCTTCTCAAAGATATTATAGAGAGTGGCTTCACAACAACATTACCCAGCTCTCTTAATACCCTCAAGCAGATTTTGTCAGGCCTCATCAATTTGTAGGGGTCAAGGTCCTGTAATAGTTCACATATCAGCTAGTTCTTCCTTCACTGATGGTGAGTCTGTTTGCAGTGACCTGGATTTTTGTTCCCAAGGCCTGAGGTGAAGGAGGTGCTGAGAACTTCTGCCTTTTCAGCATTGCTGGTGACTAATTAACCTCTCCTGTTTAACAGTGAGCCAGTATTTTCCTTCTGTTTCTGCTTGGTGTTCATGTACCTGAAGAACCCTTTCTTGTAGTTTTTTGACAT
The DNA here is from genome assembly GCA_033124195.1 of Coracias cyanogaster. Lineage (NCBI taxonomy): Eukaryota > Metazoa > Chordata > Aves > Coraciiformes > Coraciidae > Coracias > Coracias cyanogaster. Next base: position 11,027 of record JAVSBS010017779.1, read on the forward strand.
CTCTGGGCAATTTTATAGAATCATAGAATGGTTTGGGTGGGAAGAGATCTCAAAGATCATGTAGTTCCAATCTCCTTTCCATTGCAGGGACACCTCCTTCTAGACAGGTTGCTCAAGGCCTTGTCCAGCCTGGCCTTGAATATCTCCAGGGATGGAGCATTCACAGCCTGCTCCAAGCAACCTGTTCCAGTGTTTCACCACTGTATTTCAGGGTAAGAGTTTAAGTTGAGCTTTTGCTTTTCTAACTGTATTGCATCTCTGCACACTCTGGCAATGCCCATGTTCTCAATGGGTATTTGTCCACTTTTTCATCTCTAGTACACTTTTTTTTTTTGGTTTTGAGCAGAATCCATAAGCTCACAAGGTCTCTTGTTCTGCCTGCTTCACTTTAAAGGAAATGAACTGGTTTTGTGCTTCCAGGAGAGCATTCTTGAAAAACTCCCACCACTTGCTAGCTTCTGTATTCTCCGTGGAATCTTCCCAAGGAGTCCCTCCCAACTGAGCTCTGACTGGATTGAAATTTGCTCTTCTAAACTCTGAAAGCATTGTCACAACTTTCAGTGTGCTCAGCAGGATCTCAAGCTCCGCTATATTGTGATTACTGCAGTTAAAGCTATCACTAACTGAGATATTACATAGCAGGCTTTCTTGGTTTATAAGTAGCAAGTCCAGCAGTGCCTCATTCCTGGTTGGTACATCTAACAGTGATATGAAGAAGCAGTCCTCTCTGCATTCCAGGAACTTGATGGATGAAACATGAGTTGCTGTATTGTTATTCTAACAAATGTCTGGACATTTGAAGTCACCTATAACCAGGTTCTCTTGACCCAAAGCTTTAAATGACCTAATTATTGCTTTGTTGGCCTTGTCATTCTGGTTTGGAGGTCGGTAGCAGATGCCTACTGTAAGATCTCCCTTGGAGATGACCCCTCTGACCTTGACCTAGAGGTGTTTGATGGGGTTGAATAAGCACTGTAGTTGACTTCTATGCATTCAAGGTTTTCCTTGATATACTGTGATGATGACTTCTTTTCTTCCATGCCTGTCTTTAGGGAACAGCCTATAGCCTTTGTGATCTTCCAGTCGTGAATTGTTCCACCATGTTTCAGTTATTCCTGTGATAACATAACTTTCTGACTGGGCACAGAGCTCCACTTCCTCCTGTTTCATGCCACTGAAACACTTACAAATGTCAAAACTCACGCTAGGTAGAACTGGAAATTTATCTTTTGAAACTGGATATAATAAAATATCAATTCAGAATATCCTGAAGTCAAGAAGTCTGGAAGCAGCTGGAATTTTGTGTTTCAGTTTCTGACCCATGTGACTTACTGCAGTGGAATGGTTTGGACTGAACATTCAAGCTGCTTCTATTAATACTGCTTCCATATTGTGTGTTAGTTTGCAAATGCATTTTCTACTATTTTAAGTGTTTTAAATAGATCTTCCTAGAAACTGGCTAAAGGAAGTTTTGTTCTTTCACCTAGGTCAGAGCCAAATCTTCCTAGAGAAGTTTTAAACTTCCATTAAAAGTAGCTTCAATTTCACAGTCTTGTTTTTCTTTCCTTCAGTGTGGTTTGGTTTTTGTTTTGTGTTTGTTTTTTCTTCATTATTCTCTTTATTCCATCATCTGTTCGACTTTTACCATGTCTTTCCTCCTCCTGACAAAATAACGGTTTCTGTCCTAGCAGAAACTCTTGCACAGTTCCCCCTGCCAGCTGACTTGGCTGCTTCTCTGTATCCTTGTTTCAGCAGCAGCACAGCAAAACACTTGCTACCTGTTTAAAGGAGCTATGGGTGGGTTACAGGAGAGCCCAGACTGATGAAGTGTTTTGGCTGTGCTTGCTCCTGCTGTGGGTTTAAAGAGCAAGAGGAGAGGGGTCTGGGCTGTCCTGGTCTTGAAGTGAGAATTGCATGCAGGGTTGATGGGTGACATGGATCTAGGCTGTTCTTGTGATCTGCGCTCCTGCTCCATATTGCTCCTGTAAGACACTATAATACACATGGTGTTTGCTGCCAGTGCTGGCTTCAGAAATCAGGCTGTGGGAAACTGCACCCCTGCCCAGAGAGGAAACTATGGTACAGCTTACCAGATCTCAGTCACCTTATTCTTCTTGGGCAGCCATAGCACCAAAACCTCTGAGAAGGTTGCTCTGGTTTTGCATACTTGCTGTGGCTATTCCAATGAGACCAGATGCTCTCTGAACTCCAAAAGTGGGTGTGAAAATCTTACATGGTAGGCTGAGCCATTCACCTCTCCATGCATAGGTCATGTGCAGCTCTGGAGAGCGCAGCAGGAATAACTGTCCAGATTCAAGCTGACAGCAAATTAAGTTGGGCAAGGCAAACTAGGACTTGACTGTGATCTCTACAAACGGACTGCAACTTCGTGCACCATTTCTAAGGGATGGCTTTTGAAAGCTGTCCTCTGCTCTGCCATACAACAGGGTGAGATGGGCCAGAGTGTGGATGTAGCAAGACTTCCAAGGTCTGGTCTTATAACCCCCCCAGTACTGTAAACTTTGTGCTAGCTTATTGTATTTGTGACTGTGGTGGCTGACTAATGACAGGGACTCTGCGTTTGAGTGTAAAACAAAGAGTGGATGGAGCAGACCTTCTGCCAAGTACTGTGTGTTGTGCGTGAGCACCTCTCCCAGCATCTGGCTGGTCCTGAGAGGCATTGGTGCCTCCTTTTTGCACTCAGGCTTACACTCTGAATGTGTGACATTTTTATGACAAGATGGTAATTACTGTTCGCTGTTGCTCCCTCTTTTATATACAAAGGGTAACATTAGGAGTGTAGCTCAATGCACTGTACTCCTTAGAAATAAAAATAATTCAAAGATATGGTTACTAATGAAGAAAAAGGTGAATGGTTTTTACCTTTGGACAAAAATTTGTTTTTCCTTCTGGGTGGTATTCCTTGAGTTCTATTCCTGGGTTGCATTCCTGGCTGTGGTATTTTGGGAAATCTACAGATCAGATTTTTTTCTGGCATGCTCTACTTTTCGTTATAATGGGTTTTTATATTTCATAGCTCTTTTTCAATATAAGCAAAAAGCTTAATTTGTCAGTGGCTTAATTCCATGCTAGAAAACTCTTGTGTGATTCATAATGTCCAGTGTTGAATGAGAATTATATATGTTTGCTGATTGCCTACTTTAAATGCTGATTGTGAAATTTAAAGTCTCACCTGAATGACCTAGCAAGGCGCTAGCAGAGCAGTTGGAAATGATTTTGATTTTGGTGGAATATACACAAGTCAAACCTCAAAATCTGTTGTATGCTGTATGATAGTGGAGATTTCTTGAAAGCAATTGTATACAAACAGATGCTTTAATTCCTTGTTTAGGTAAAACATATGTGAAAGTGTATGACAAATACCTTGACCACAGTTTTGTCTTCTCATTTGTTGCTCAAAACATGTAAAGAGTTTGTGGAAGCAGGGTAAAGAGAGATGTTGTGTAGCTGGTTCTAGAAATTCCTCTAAAAGGAATTTCTAAAAGGCTTCTTCTCTGAGATGGTTGTGAACACCTCCCAGCTGTAAAGATGTAGATTAACACTGAGGGGTTCTCCTCTAGGCTTGTTCCTTCTTCTGGTTGTGTGCCGTACCATTCTCACAGGACATTTTAGTGGTACTTATTCCAAAGTAATCTAGAAATCTGTTATTCTAATATAAACAATAGCCGACTAGAAATACATGGTCTCTGCGTGCTTGTGAAACCCGCTGGCTGGAGGAATCATTCCTCTGCTGTTCCTCACTTCTCCCACTGAAGTGAGGAATATAGCATTTATATTGCTCTCACTCAAGCTGGAATTAAATTGCTGCTTTGATAAGCTTGGTCTACTGAAGAGATAAAACCAGATTTTTTTCCTACCCTTTTAAAAATAGCCATAGATGGACAAATTTGAAGCTTCTGGACACCAACAGCTACTGAAATCAATGATGTTCTGTAATTTTGAAGGACAATAATTGGCTTCAATCTTTGTAGCATAATTTTCAAAAAATTTTATGCAGATAAATTAGAGAAAGCTATGTATAGAATTTCTAATGGAATTGAGGGTAAATTGCAATGAAGAGAGGCTGTAAGCTCAAGGCCAGTGTATAGTGCTAGGAAACTGATTACGGTTGTTTCTGGTTTGGTCTTTCGCTGCCTTATTGTGTGCCTTTGGGGAAGTCACTGAACACGTGTGCTTGCTGCCTGAATTGCAGAGATAGCACTGAGTTACTTCTCTCTGGAGGGTGTTGGTGTAACAGGTAGTGTGTTCACAGGGCTCTGCACACATTAAGTCCTGGAACTGTTTTCTTCTCTTTTTTCTTCCTCCACTCATTGACAGTAGGTCTTGCTTTCAGTGATGTAGAATTGTGTAATAAGCCAAACCACAATAAAAATTCAATGAGTAACTAAATTAGGCTTATAGATGTTGTTTCCTTTGTTTACTATATTCCATTAGCCTAAGCTCAAAAAGAGAAGATTTTGTATTTCTTTCCCAGAGAAAAAAATGTTGGAAGTGTTTTTAGAATCACAGTTTGTATCTTTCCATTCATTTAATGTAATTAGCCTTTAAGAAAATTCTGTGTTTGAATGTAGTGCAGGAATAAAAACATTCTTCCTGAAATTGCAAAGTGAAATTACTATCTGACTTATTTTTCTGTCTTAAACTGCTTTGCCATATATTCAACCAGTTATTGGTTACTGTTCCTAGCTACTTATTGCCTGCCTGGTAGTTTTATGGCCTTTTTTCTTAATCTGTTATTTTATGTATTTGCTTTTCTGTAATTGATTCACCCACTCATGTCTTTCAGGCTTTCTAAGGATTTAACAGTTACACTGTATGTCTGTTTACCTGTCATCTGCTGTATGTGGTTAGGCAACCAGGGCAGTTTACGCAGACAGTAAAAAATGATTAAACTAAATCTATTTATGTAAGAAGCTTTTGATTTCTTAAAGCTTATGATGAAATTGTACTATTCTATGATATTACAAACGCCACCTTTTGGTGATACTGAAAATTGCAAGCAATTTTTGGAATAGTGAGTGTAGGTATTATAAATAACACAAAAGCCTTTAATACCACATAGTGTAAAATAAAGCATACATAATTGATTTTTCTCCTGGTCAGTGGTTTATGCTGAATAACATGGTATTTTTTTTCAATCTTTGACATAAAACTTTGCTCTGGTCTTCTTCAAAGACGTGATACTATTTTAAAGGACTTAGCCCAGTAATTTTTACTTTGACTCTATTGTCAACGGCTTTCAGAAATCAGATTGCAAGGTCTGTTCACAAAGGTGCTGGGCAATGTCTCTGTGTTTCATTAGGCTTCAGCCTTCTGTCTGATTCATAAAGCAACACTCAAGAAGGAGCTGTGTGGCTGGAAGCGAGCTCTGCTCAAGCTCCCATGTAAGGCTAGGCACAATTAGGGGGGTATTTCTACTTTTGCACAGGCTCCTCTGGAAGTTCACCCAAAAAATGCCTTCCAGATTTCTGATGTTTCATTTGTTTTGATGATAATAACTTCATTCTATTATTTCTATTTTCCCTTTTAACAGGCATATAAAGAGATTTTTTTTTGAGACAAAACGTTTGCTAGCTTTTTCAAGCTTGACAACTAGTGTCCTGCTCGAGAGGGACCAAACCACTATCTGATTTTTCACTTATTTTTCCCAGCGGTAAGGATGAGTGATAAGCTTTTAAGGTCAATTATGCTTTCAATTCTTAACTTACATTGTTGCTTTACATTATCTTTAGGCTGATCTTATAAATCCCTTATAAGCAGCTGGGAAGAATAAGTTTCCTGGGGGAAAAAAAGGTACAAGCACTTCTTTTAATTTTATTTTTTTCTTTTGGGAGAAGTGTGATTTTTAGCTAATAGTTGCTTTTTCTGGTGTCACATGAGCACCTTCAGAGGCAGTGATCCATGCATTACATATAATTTGTTATATGATGGCTAAAGGAAGGAAAAAGCTACATTCTGTTTCTGTTGTCTAGGACAATGCATTAAAACATGGACACTTTACTTAGTATTTTATGCATAAGAATGGAGTTTCAGTTTTTAATTAGAAAATAGAATTGGACAATATTACTGAGCTCTCCATTGAGATGCAATATCAGAAACTGTTAAAATATTTTAAAACACTAAGCTCTGTGAAGACTTGCTGCTAATTTTAGTAGTCCAAACTTATTTTCTACATGACTGCACCCAGAGATTAAGTTTCAGACTATTACTTTAAAATAAGATTGGGTCTAAAGAACATGCAGAGTTTGAGACAAGATTTCACCTTTATCAAGCTAAGCACCTCTGTAGTGCACATTGTGACTTGAAGTAGAATAATTTTGAATGTGCACAGTTTCCCAAAGGATTTTTTTTTGTACTTAGCTTTTTTTTATATCCTGAAAGAAGGGGAAGAGAGAATAACACATCCTCTTTTATCCATTTTGATTCTGTGTTAAAAGGCATTTTTAAACTGCAGGACATATTTGTACTTTCTGCAGCTTCCTTTGTAATTTTGATTGTACTTTGAGTTAGTTTGCTCCTAATACAAACGTTCTGTTTGACCCAAGAGTTCTCTTAGACTCTAATGATTTCTGCAGGCTTATTCTCTGCAGAAAGGTAACTAGACTAAGTTTTGTTGGGAACAAAAGAATAAAAATCCTACCTGCCATTGTTAGGCATCCATGTGCATTGCTGGTTACTCAGCCTATGCGTGGAGATGTTAGTTTGCATAGAAGCAAAAGCTCTTTTAAAAAAATCTACTTCCTGTTGCCTGTGCTTCAAGTCAAATTTTGTGATTATGTCAATTGATTCACTAGAAAAAGAAAAAAATTTGGCGAGATTGTGGACAATTTTTCCTGTACTTGAACACATATTTCCAAAGTAGCACTATGGGAGTATCTTGACTTTTGTTTCCTTAAGTTTTCTCCTGTGGTGATATGTATTTCCAGTCCCCCATTTTCTGAATGGACCTTCAGACTACTGTTAGTCCTGGGCTGACCTGGCAGATTTACTGTCCTGCCTTTTCCCAGTCCTAGACTGCTGTGTCCAGACTGTAAAATGTGATTTAATTTCAGAAACTGATGAAAAGTAAAATGGGCAGAGTTCTTTTTTTCAAGCTATAATACTTAGGTGTTGTAAATACAAGAAAAGCAACTTCTGTATTGGGGATAGGAGCTTAAATTCCCCTTTGCACTCATGGGCAATGTGAAACAAATCAGTTTTAATAATGAAACCGATACCTCACTGTCTGGCTGACTCTTAGATATTTCAAAAAAAATACAACGTCGTTTATAAAAATAAAGATGAATGAGCCCTCTGCCCTCTTCTCTCAGTCCACCAGTGATTGACATAGAAAAAGCTCTAGGTGAGCCAGGAAATACTTCTCTGAAGTGAGACCTTCCTTTTGTGATTTGTGGTGGTGTCCTAAAACTAAAGGTTATTCTATTCCATGGCAGCCTCGATTTTATTTGGTTTGGGTGAATATTGTGAATCATTGTGATCCTGAATATTCCTATGTGGCTTACTGTGGATGGTACAATTGTGTGACCCAGCCCTGCAACATAACTTCCACAGGGTTTACCCATTCCATTCAGTAGTCTTAAATGTTTGCTATTCTCATGCCAAAAGAAGTTAAGAAAGGGCAGACTATGTTTTTAGGCTATCTCCTCAGCAATGCTTGCTGCAAGAGTCAAAGCTTACAGGACTTGGCAGACTGCCTCTGTAGCCTGTTGCCACCCAGGGAGAGGTGTGGTGGTACCCACAGGCTCTGCAGCAGTGGCAGATAACTCTCCTAGAGTTTTACTCTGAAGTGTGCTGCACTGATGTGAGAGCTGTTTTCCATGGCAGAACCAGTTAACCTGCCACTGAAAATACAACACATAACTAGCAAATGTAGTTTCTTTGCTTAAAGGAGGAATGGAAAACTGGAAAGTGGTAGAACCTTTTGCAGACCCTTTGCTCTTATCTCAACAGCATCATGAAACAAAGCTATGAAACAAATGCTGATGTAAAGAGAAATTAAAGGTAAGGCGATAAACAGAATGAACTAATGTGCAAAAGAAATTTTCCAAAGGCAGCTCATACTAAAACTAGTGCAATGTCTTGAGCTGAGGATTTCCAGCACACTGTGCTGTGGTGGAAACCTGTGAGAGCAGAGAGAGACTGTAAGGGGCTGTTTGTAAAGAATAGTTGAGGGACAGATCTTGGGTTTTATTTGCTCGCTTGTTACATTTTGTGTTAGAAACTTTTGTTGGGAGGTAAGCTCCACCACGGTTTGCTGGTTTGTAAAACTAGGGAGGTACCGTTCATGGGAAGAATTAAATGTCTATTCATGAAGAACTGGGTTACCTGAAGGATCTGGGAAGTTGAACCAGGATGTCACTGGCGCTGGAGGACTGTGTATCAGTAAGATAATGTGGTTTGGAAAATGACAAATCAGATGCAAATTTATGGACCGTGAATTAACTGACAATATTTAATATATCTGCATGTCTTATTTACTAACACTTAGAGTGTCTCTATGAGGTTTCATAAATGCAGTTTTGCAAGATAAAGACTTCTGTAGACTTTGCTGGTGCTAAAGATCAGAAGGTAGGAGGAGGATGTGCTTTCTGGGGCAAATATTCCCTGCAGCTGGAACTGCTGGCTTCCTTCCCACTCTCTCCAAAATAGCACCTGAAGTCTGTTATGGATTATTTTGATTATACTACCAGGCAGTTTTCTTAGTCCCTTGGGGCATAACCCCTTCCACAGGTTGGTTTTTTTTTTTTGTACATAGAAAAGAAAAAATGAAAACCCAAAACCTTGAAGCAGAATGAGAGCAAACACCTGTAGAGCATGGCTGTATTCTATGTAAGCAAGCAAGAAATAAATGTCTTGGCTTCATATTTGGCATCTTTTTGTGGAATAGGTTGGTTTAGCAACATGGCAGTTCAGACTGAGCATAGCCAGCAGTCATCTCTCAAACAAAAGGATTTTCCTTTTACTTCATATTTTTTGTGAGTTTTTGAATACAGGAGTGGTAAATAAAATTACCATGCAAATGGAAAATTAATAAGAATTATCTACACCTGTACTTTAATACCTGCTACTTTAAATAGCACCGTTCAGTTTCTGAGTTATATAAACATTAACTTGTCTTCATTCTGCCCCAGAGAGATAAGTGTTATTAGCTTGATAAACAATAATATTAAGTAAATTATTTCTCATTTTTCCTCCTTGCTGTTCTCATTATTATTTTGCATGTCTGAAAATTATTCCTGTTATGCAGCTTTTATTTCCACATAAAAAAATTATAAAACCCTGGAACAAATTTATTACTAATTATACATGCTTTATTTATTTGATGTATTATTTATTTATTTTATTTCTGTTTCTGTTTGACTGGAATGCCTTCATTCCTTCTGATACATTAGGTAAAGCATATTGATTTCTTGAGGTCTCAATCTTAAGGGAATAACAACTGACAGGTAGTAAATTGCAGTTTGCAAAAACAACCAAAAAAACGCAACAACCAAACAACCACATCTTGAGTTCTGTTAAATACAGAAAATTTGAAAGATATCATTCCCTTTCGGTCTCTAGTATTCTCTATTTGTTTTTCTTCTGCTTTTAAGTTTAGATTTTCATGATGACTTGGTGAGTCTCTTGTCCATCCACTTCCCTTTTGTTCACCTGGAGTTTGCTTTGTCAATCTCGGTAATTCTGCATTACTGGGGAAAGAGGTAGCCTACCTAGGAAACAACAGTTTCTGTATGATGACCAGTGTGTCTTATTCAGCGATGTGGGAGTCCGATCCCCACATAGTAAAGACTTCTGCCTTATTAAACAGTGAACAAAGAACTACAGCTCCCATGATGCCATGGTTCTGCTGGAAGTCAGAAGCCGGAAGTTGTGCAGACGCGGCAAGGTATAAAAACACAAAAGAAAACAAAAACTCCCTCTTTTTGCTGCATCGTCCAGAGAGAAAGTTCGCTGCCGCCAAGCCTCCGCCTCCACCCCTGGGCCTCGCGGCCGAGGGAGGAAGGAGCCGGGGGAAGCACCTGAACGGAGCTGCCAGTGCAGGAGCCAGGTGCCCCCCATGCCACCGCTGGCCGCTGCTGGAACTGCGCCAAGTCCAAATGCTGAAAAGTTCAAAGCTGGGGGGGAGGAGGGGAAGCTGCCGCCTCCTGCTGCTTAAAGAAACTACGGCAAAAAGCCGCTGAAGAAGCTGCTGCCTCCCGCTGCTTAAAGAGACTCGGCGCTCTAAGAATCTGAGTGCCTCCCACTGCCAGGGAAGCCAGAACCAAGAGCGGTGAGGAGGCGGAGGCGCCGGCCCATCCTGCAGTCACAGGGAGGGGGCCTGCACTGACCCGTGCAGCAGCTATGCAGAGAAAGTATGTGCCAAGAAGCTGCTGCTGGTGTTGCTCCAAGCTGAGAGCCTTGCGTCTAAACTGAAAAAACGACATGAAGAAGCTGCTGCTGGCGTTGCCCCAAGCTGGGGGCGCCGCACCAAAGAAACCTGCCACTCCAATGGGGGAAGCGCTGCACCGAAGAAGTCAGATCCTGCCGCCGAGTCATGAGCTGCATGCCCCTGCCGAGAAAATTGCAGCAAAAAGCCGCCATTATCATCACCGTCGGAGAGAGATTCCGATCTTGCCGAAAAGCTGGCAAGTCGTCATCATCATCTGCGCATCGGCGCCCCAGCCCCCATGAGGACCATCACTGCACGCCAGAAAAGGGTAGAAATCGACATATACACACATGCACACACCACACCACGTTGACTAAGGGGGAGGGAGTGGGTGGGCGTGGCGTCCTTTGATATTGTAATATTTCCATAGAGTAAATGCGGTTTTACTTGAATATATTTGGTAATAAACTTGTTGAATACTCGTTGGTCTCCGTAATTGCCTACGAGCTTGGTGAGAAGTATCTCGCTTTGCCTTTGATCTCCTTTCCCTTTGGGAAGCGGCACGGATGCTTGCTCCTGGACCGCGACAAGCAATTAACATCATGGAAGCCCTAATGGACAAGCTCTGGCAGAAAAAAGATACTCTTCACATTTTTTGTACCCTAATTTTACGGTACAATTATGGATGCCTATGTATGTAACATCAGGCAGCATTTACAGCAACATTACTCTTCGCGATATATTTGCAGTTGTTCAAATTTAACATAACTGACTGGGTAGACTTGTAAGCAGTTGTTCTGTAGACTTGGTTAAATGAAATCGTCTTCATCTCAGAGCCTGCTATAAAACCAGGCTAAGTTTCTAGGCTTTTTCCTTTTAAAATGGCTGCTTCTGAAATGCCTGGCTGCTATTACAATTGCCTGAGCTTCTCAAGGGAGCTGGATATAAACATCATCATCTCAACTTCCTGGCCCTTCACTTTTTCCTAAGTGATTTTTATGGGCTGAATTCCTGGGTTGAATTGCTATCTAAAGAGACTTGCACTCCACCCTGCCTGTATTTGGACCTTGATTCTGGGATAAGCCATCTTGCCATGGCTAAAATATGAGTCCTTGCCTCTGACTTTCCTGAGTCATGTAGTCCTGTAGTCTGGCTGACCATGATGATACCCTGTCAGGTTATTTGCAGGAGGTCCACAATATTCAACACCGTCTGCAAGCTTCCTAGCAGCTATCTCCTACTGATAACTTGTGGCATTCTAACAGTGCCCTTGCTGACAGTGACCACACGTGGATGTGAGGCCCTGAGCAGTAACTTCTCGGACTTTCTGAAGGGCATCAAATACAATTTTCTTCTGCAACATTCTGAGTGGAATGATACTGTGTATTTTATCTCTGCTGCATTAGACAGCTGAGTTTTATCTTCTGTTCTGTAAAACAATATTCTTCAGTTTATTGATGTGCTGCTTCTATGAAAATTAGTTAAATTGGTTAAACAGTTTTAAGTGTCAGATAAGAAAATCCTGGACCTTGAGGAGAAAATGTGTGGCAGAAAGTATGTGAGCCACTATTAGGATATTGAGAGATAGAACAATTCAGGATTAGAGAGACAATGTTTAAGATGGAAAATAATAGAACTAGAACTAAGCATAAAAGCAGGAAAGATAAGCATCCTTTGCAATACTCTCAATAATGGACAGCTAAAGCCAACACTAACTTTCTTTGGAGGTATGGACAGAACAATTCCTTTCCTCATGAAAAGCTTTTTACACCACATTGCTTATGAAGCTCTGAGGATTTCAACAACAAATTTCCCATTAAAATGAGTGAAGTGTCTTCTTCCCTTGCCATAGCAGTGATGTTAGGCAATGCCAACCTTAGCACAAAGGGCAACCCAACAGAAGCAGATCTGTAGGGCAAGATGCTGTGTGCTGAGGACCCCACGTCCATGCTTTAGGACAACACATTAGGGGAGCTTCCTTTGAATTATCTTTAGGCTGCTGAACACACCAAATTGGGAATAGAGAGTATCCAGTGTGCTCTTGGAGGATGTCCTATCTATTTTTGTCAAGTTGAGTCAGGTTCACTTTTTCTGAGTGCTCTGGGATACATGAACCCAACTGTGGGAATGGCTAACATGAGGGCAGCTTGCTTTAATTGTATGCTATTGAGAACGGTGTTGACAAATACTTAATACACTTCAATTCTTGCCTCCTCTCCCCCAAAATGATAAAAGCATTTATTGTTATGGTTTTACTCCCTACCAGTGCTGTGTCTGAATGTAACTTTCTGTCTTTTTAAATGTCATGCAAGGTTGGCTTACTATGAAAACTTTGTGTGTGGATTTCCATGTAGAATTCATGTTTGTAAACTATGCTATTTTCTCATGTATTTTGTGTATTTCTTGAATAACAAGTGCTAAATGCCATGAAAGGAAGCATAAAGGTATATCTGTGTATGTTCAAGATACTTTGATTCATATACTTAATAAAATACAGAATTGCTACTATACTCTGGATCATCTTTAGAGATCCTGCTTTTGCATCTGTGGACAACAAAAGGAAAACAATACCACTGAAACTTTAAAGCTATGCTTAAGCACTTAAAGAAATCAATGAGAAGTAGATTCTAGATGCTGTTGTAGATTCCACTTGGCAATGAAGTTCCGTTTTATGTGCCAGAAATACTTTGCTCTAACAAAAGTTCCTGGCTATTAAGCATACTTGGCCAGAATTTTACAAGGAATTTGGGAAGATGCCCAATGGGATTTACAAATGGTGCTAGGAGATTACCTGCAAAACTTTCACTTGGAAATGGAAGCTAACGCTCAGACCTCTGAAGTACTGTGTCCTGAATGCCTTTGTGGCATTTTATAGAGTCTGTCTCCATGGCTTTGTTTGCAAAAGCACTTTTTAAGTACTCCATCCAATGTGTTTGCAAAAGTCTTAAAATTAAAATCAGAATTACCATCGTACTCTTGATCTAGCTGGTGTGCTTTCTAATGCAACTATTGAATGCAGCCTTATGCAATAATAAATGTATATGTATGTCTATTCTTATCTGAAAACCTGTAAATGTAAGTCGTCCTCTGCTCAAACAGAACAGTATCTTTTTCCACTATCTTTACTTAAACTAGTAGGTGATGGAATTCATTGCTGGGGGAAGGGTGCTCAGGCAGGCACAGAAATGTGTGCAAAGATTGAGTAAAATAGCACCCAGGCTGCACTGTGCTTAGATCATGCTTTAGCTATATTTCCTGTGGTTACATTCCCATTTTCCCACCTATTTCTTTCTGGATCCTGGGGAAAGAAGGATCAAAATACTACCATTTCTTATTTTAGGTATGATGTCTTAAACAGCACAGCGAAGGTGGCTGAGCCTCATCTCTAGGGCAGCTGAGCACCAAGAGCTCCTTTTGGTCAGTGCACCCACATCCTTTGAGGACCCTTGGGGCACTGGGACCCCCCAAGGTGCATCAACAGCCACTGCTTCCCTTAGGCCTATGGCCTGCTCTACAGGAACAGGTGCTGTGGTGGAGCTGTAAGCAGGAGCTGGAAGGTGCTTGGCGGTGGTGTGCCTCTCCCCAACACACAGGTGGGACATAGTGGTGGAGGAACATGCTCAACCTCAGTCCTGCTGAGCTGAGGTGCAGGCTTAGCGTCTTTATAGGAAATCACTAAGAAATGGATTTTTAAACCTTTCGGTTTTGATGGAAAATAAAAGATTTGGAGACTGCTAAACACTGTTTCCAAGCAGGAATGAACTTTTGAACTTTTCACTAATTGTCTTAGGTAATGTATTTCTTTTGATACTTATCTGCCAGATACTCCAGAGGGACTAATTTTAAAAGTCAATTAATTAAACCATTATTTATACAGTCAATTTTCTTTGTGTAGCGTTTTGGAGGAGAAATAACTAACAGTAAGTGAAGAATTGATTTAAAGACTTTACCAAGAATAACAGAAAATATATTGCTGCTTTCTTTATGTTGGTTTCTTGATATATTCTAGGAAGGTCATTAACTTTCACTGTAAATTTATGTTCTCCAGGATTGTGTTTCTGCTGATACAGTTTCTCTGGGCTGAATTGTAGTGCTCCAGCTAGGTTTTCCTTTTAACAGCAGCACATGTATAAGGTTATGTGGAGGTGATTAGATCAAAAATTTGCATTTCAACTGCAGCACTTCATTCACCAGAGTACTTTCATATGGACTTTTTTTCTGAAAAGATAATTTTAATTTATGTATAGAACAAAAGGAGTTACCTCCAGAAACTGCAGAAAGCCCCCATAACACCCCCCCAACATTTCAGATGGAAAAAAAAAAAATGTGGAAGAAAATGTAAAAACTGTAGGATAAAATTGGACAAAAAAGTCACTAGTCAAAGGCAGCCATCTGTTACCTGTTTTATAGGTAAATATGCAATTCATTAGTTGTAACATAAAAGCAGTACTAAAAATAACTATCTCAATGTTCATGTCACATCACCACTTTACCTGTTGATGCCATGAAAATAATGTAACAGCTTTTGAATCACCTTTCTTCACAATTCTTAACAGGCGCAAGTACTGAAAGGGAGCATGGTCATCTGAAATTGTGAGACACCTCAGAATTTGTGTGCCCTAAATTACTGATTAAAATTGAAAGCAGTGAGTGTTTCTGTTGCATCTTCTAGGAAACTAAATGTCTCCAGACTTCTGTGCCTTTACCTTTCATTCCCCAGTACTAAGTCATGCCCTTCAATCCATCTTGCCGCTGACTTTTGTCCCGATGCTCCTTTCTCCATGCCCTCCCCAAGGGAATGCAGAGACACCGCCTTGTACAGCAGCAAGTGTCTCTGACTCTAGGGGTACGCTGTAACTGCTACCTGCAGGCTCCTATAGGAAAGGAAACTTACTCAAGCAGAATGATGGGTCTTGCAGGTAGTGTATGCTACTCTGGTGTCTTTTACTGCACACTCTGCAGGGATGTGGAGAAGTGGCTTTTATTGGTTGGACCCCCAAACCTTTTGAAATGTGAATAATCTAAGCCATTTCTTGGCATGGTTGTATATAAGGCTATTTCAATATAGAACCATAGTGAAAATGGGAATTTTGTCTGTTACTTTAAAGGTAAGAACAACAGACAACAACTTTCTTCAATGTAGTATTATTTCTTGAAGGTTTAAGAAAGCTTTTTTCAGAAATAGGTATGATTGTAAATTATAGTTTTTTTGGGGAAGAAACCCTCTGAAACAATTATAGGTATCAGAAAGGGTTACCTAAGAATATAGTTAAGCTCTCTGGGTGGAGGAGTTAAGTGATACAGGAAATTAAAATTCACTTAGAGGGAAAGGTGCATTGGATAAAAAGAGTAACTGAATATTATGGGGAAAAAACATGAATACTACTAATATCTGGGTAATTATTTGCTTAGTCAACCCTGATGTCCTTGTTTCATGGAAAAAGTTGTCATGGTTTAAGGCGTAGTTTCCTCATTTGAGGGTACTCTGTCATGATTCAGAAAAGTATTTAAAGAACCTAATCATAGAATAATTTAGGTAGGAAAAAACATTTAAGATGGAGTGCAAGTGTAAGCCTAACAGTCAAAAAAGAACTGTTTTGCATATTGGTGAAAAGTAGTAGCAATATTTTTTTAGTAGAGACATGTAAAGAGAAGAACTGGGAGGGAAGAAAAAAAAAACCAACCACAATCAAAAACCAGCCAACCAACAACCACAATCAAAACCCAACCAAACAATAACAAAAACCCAAAAACTTTGAGCAGCCATGTTGCGGAACTGGACATGTGCTCTGAAAGGGCAAAAAATTTTGGAGACCTGAATCCCAAAAGCACTTTGTATGTGTGTATATATATATTTATTTATTTTTTTTTTTTTAAGGTACTGAGCTTAATAGAAGTGAATGTAATTTAAATTCTAATAATGAATTCCACTTTTCGTGCCTGTATTGTTGTCTAGCTGTGGTCATTTAAGAGACTAGTCATAGATTGTGTTGTATTTTATTTTTTTAACCTCTGAGTTATTGCTTCTAAATCAACCCAGGTTGGTGGTAGCTTGAAATAACTGCATTATCATATCTACTCACACTCCTAGCATATGCAGCAGCATGTGATGTATATTGTGTGCCCTGCATAAGTGACTCATCCTTTTTGCAGCTCCTGCCCTTGTAGCAGAAGCAGCAGTGCAGGGCTTGGGGAGCGTGCTCCATGCCTTTGCACACAGGCAACATGTGCATTTCTGGCATGGTCAAACCATCCTGTGCTAAAGTAACCCCCTCGCAGCCAGTGGTGCCAGTCTTATGGGGCATGGGCTGCCTTGTCCACAGCTTCCCAAAATGGACCCCTGCACACAGAGGCTTCCATTAGCAGGAGAAAGCATTCCAGCCTCTTCTGCTTATTTCTGGCCTATTTGAAATTTATGGCCTCACCTGGAATTAAATTTTCTAAATTCCAAGTTTGTCTACAGAAATAATCTGTCCTGACTTCCCCATCATTCTCCTTCTTCCTTCCTTCTTCCCTGCTTTGATGATAACGTCTTTGCCCTTGTTAGTCTCTAGTACTCATTTTATTATACCTTGTCCAGCCTAAAATCTTTTGAGTAGCCATGCTTCTAACTATACCATATGTGAGAGATTTATTTTCCTTTCACCAAAGTGTCCTAATATTTACTTAGAACACATTATATACACTGTGCAGCAAGCCTTGGAACCAATGGAAACTCCAAAGGCAGGGAGCAGGTGTTTGAGTGGATAGTGCTGCAGGTCACTTCATTCTCCAGCCACTTCACGTAATTTAGGGAATGCAATAACCTGCAATTTAATTCATATAATGTGTCTGTGCTGGTCTCCTCATAACCTGTCCCCCCTTTCCCACCCTGATGGTTTGACATTGTCTCTAGAGAGATTTTGAAAAATACATGTTTTAAAGTACATCACAACTTGGGCATAAAAGGAAGATCTGTGGATTTGATCTCCAGTAAAACATCCCCAAGCTTGTGGTGTCACATCAACAGTTGGGGCAAGGGTGATTTGTCATGTTTTCCGTCTCAGTACTTAAGGCTTAAGATGCAGAGGTAGAATAAGCCTTAATTTAGTCCTTTTTGAAAATTTGCTAAAGTCAGTAGAAATGAAATAGGGCAGCAGTTGCTCTTCTAGTTGCCCATTAAACACAGGTGGCACCCACATAGCACTAGTCTAATGGCCAGATATCTGTTCCTCTGGTGCTGCTACTACTTGATCCAGTCCTGGAGCATACCATCAGGGACAGGCTGCGGCGAGGCTAGTTTCCTTGTGCAGGAGACACATAAGCAAAAATAAAAGTGTTCCCAGCCATCGTTCTAGGACCTGTTTTATGGAGTTGTTAATGTAAGGATGGGCAGAACAACGGGATACTCATCATAAATAACAGTTATTAATTGCAGAGCAAAGGACCTGCTGTCTAGGAATGCTGTAAGTGCTTGTGTCACTTAACCTATTTTACCTCTCTAGGTAATAACTGGGTATAATATGTGGATGTAGTTGAATACCTGTGCTGCTGGGTTTTTTAACTTTATTTTTATTATTTTTTATTAGACTTCCCTTGCCAGATGTGTGGCACATCACCTCTTTGCCAGTTTGGCAAAAATCACTTATTTTATTGTGGTTAAAACATCTAAGATGTAACCACCTGCCTACAGAACTTCTCAGACTATGGCTAGTGAACATAAATAATGGTGATCATGAATTTCAGGGGTCTTGAATTCCTTGTTTTGCTTTTGTTATTTAATATTGAGTCTGCTACTGGCCAGAATATAAGTGGAAACTACTGACCAATTCTTTGTATACATCAATGTGAGTGATCAATAAATAACAGAATAACTTGTTGAGCAGTTTCAGCTCATAATTGCAAAAATTCCACAGATCCTACTCTGTGAAATTTTTGGAAGGTATATATTTCTGCACAAAGCTGCAAATTATATTAATACTAAGTGGGGTAGATTTGTACCTTTTTCCACTGGCAGATTTTCTGAAGTCATTTGGAATGATTATTAATGTTTTGATCCTCTGTGGTATCTATTATTACAGAGTCTCAAATACCCCCCAAATACTGATAAATAGTTGTTTCCCTGCAGTCGCCTTGAGAGGTAGGCGGCTGTTTGTATAGTCTGTTGCCAGCAGTCTAGCTGAAGCACAGAAAGAGAGAGAAAGGTTGTTTTCTTAGAGTGTGTGCTATGAAATTGGAATGAAATTGTGGACAGAATCTGGGGGTTTTATCTGTAAGTACAGTTCAGACTAATCTCTTATTTTTCTGTACATAGTCCTAAGTGGATCAAAGTACTGAGAATTATGAGATATATGGTTGTATATACATCATCATGTTCCATAAAGTATCTTAGTCCGTGTGTCTGAAATACACTGTGTTCATGCTGTATCTCAGAATTTATCAGGGATATCCTTTGGGTGACATGGTCTTCTCTCTTCTTGCCCATAGCTTAGTTTTGCTTAGTGAACAAATGTCTCTAATCTTCCATCTGTATGTTACATACTAACCAATACTAACCAAATCTATAAGATTTTTTTAAGAGGGTTGCTGATTAAAATCTCTTAAAGAATGAAAGACCGACTTCTGTGTTAAAACAATATACAGTTAGTCATCTATTTTCCTTACAGTCAAAGCTTTTGGGTTGCCTCCTCGATACTGATTCATCCAAGTTTTCAAGACTGATGTGTTCAGCAAAGGATGTATCGTGATTGTATTAAGCTTTCCAGACTTTGTGTTACCCTGCAGTTGCACATAATGTCGTGATAGAAGATACTGCTTTAGAAATACGTAAATCAATCTCTATGGAAATGTCTTCAGATGAAATCTGACAAATATGTGGATGAGGCTCCTGGACAGAAACTGTTGCTGACAGGAGAGCATTGTTCTATTAGCCAGAGAGATGTGAATAGTATGGAACTTGCTTTCAAGCTAATTATTGTTCTTTATCATGTTGAATTACCAAAATGTCAGATGTATTAGAAAGGCGCTGTGACACTGCCTTGGGCATTTTTCCTTAGTAGTTCCTCAGTAACAGTGGAGGAAATGTTCATTTGGGTTATATTGGGATAGACAAGATTTTCACAGGTTCCCTACTTGCAGTTGAAAATGTAGTGTAAATCACCACACCATAGCATAGGCAGAATGAGACTGTGTGGAGAATGGATTAAATCACCATGAATTTTATGAAACAAGTCTATTAGAATAAGAATTATTGTAGCCAGTAAGGATCTCAAATTGGCTTTTCCCCAATTTTGTCAGATCTCTGATGCTTTTTGTACTTTTCTGGTCCCCAATCCTTGTGCAGTATTTGTAACCTTGATCAGATTTGTCTTGAGCTTAAGCCTGTGCTTTTAATTTATCCCTCTGCACCTTTTGAGTAGTGCACTTTTTTTATTGCACTGTGTGTTTCTAACAGAAGAACATATTAACACTGTTTGAAGTCTCAAGTAGCTTGTTTTATGTGTTTCCCAGGCATTTAGTCCCATATTCACTTTCTACATGGCAATTAAAATCACCTTTGTTCATGTCACTAGAATTAATTGCAGGCATTGCAGGTGGCTGGGAATTCACCTGGCTCAGGGTAGCAGTGCTTGGTAGCTTTCAGGTCATCATACTCATAGCCTAACTAAAGAGGAGTCAGAAATCTCCATGCAACTACTTGCAACACAGGCAATGTTTCTGAATCTGAAAAATAGTGTAAACAGATTATACATTCCTTATAATGTGCCATATACTTTGAAGTATAAACTATCCAGGGAGATGTTTAGCAGTAACACATTTTTTGTTCACCTCTTAAGTAACTGTTTAAAATACATATGTGAAGTAACAGGGGTTTAATCGTTGATTGGTAAATTGATTTTCCAGCTGCTTAATTCATAAGGAAAAATGTCAACTTTGAGATTACAGCGTATAACTCAGGATCCACAGAAGCACAGATTTAGCTTAGCAGCAGCTGTCAGATTGGGAAAGGGAACTTCTTTTGATGCCATAGAGGTAGCTAGCTTCAGCATAGACTATATTGTATAGCAGTATTTTTTTAGTATTTGTATGAGGCAGAAGAACAGAGAAATGTTGACGGTAATATTTTGAAAACTGATGATGATTTAATGCATCTTTTAACAATAAACATTTTTGAAAGGGGCACGTGGAACAATGAGGGTTGTTTTTTTTACTCCTTTTATTTTCATGTCAATCCTAAATTTTTAGGGTTTTTTTTTTTCTTAATTCTTTCAGTTGGCTTTAAGGTGCTGTGACTTCGTTGCTTTTTTTTAACATTGAACACTTCATGCTTTGTCCATTCTAGGAAGCATTGCAGGTTGCTGTTTCCATCTGTCTGTAGGAATAAGATGACATACAGAAAGATTAGCATCACTTTTTAAAGCTCATTGCTTATAGTTTGAGGAAAAAGCATGTACCAAGCAGAAAGCTCTGGATATTTGCAAACATGTACTCCTGAGAAGACATTTTTAGGATCAGGGCTTTCACAAAATTGAAATCCACTGTTCCACTATAAAACCTGCTTTTTACTTTCCTCTATTAGAAATGCTTTTTAGATTTTCTTCAATTACTAATTATCTGTCTTCCTATGATTGCATTCTCGGGTTCTCATATATATTCATCTTTACATCAGAGGGCCTCTCAAAGTAAATATTTAGCAATGTGTTAATGAAAAAACAACAACAAACAAACAAAACCAACAAAAAATAACAAACTGACAACCCCCCAGATAATCAAACCCCAAACCTGGTTCTATAATATATAATATGTCAGCATGTATCTTTTAATCTTGTCACTGATAGTATCTTTGTTTCTGACAACGGGATTACTTCCTTTCTTTCTCTAAGCTGGACAACATACTCCTGTATTTCCTGGAAGACCTCTTTTTCAGATCTACGTCACCCTTTATATCACTCCATTTGCAGCTGTCAGCATCTCACTGGGAACAGCCAAATGTCAGAACCTTCCATTTATTCCTCCTGTAGAAGGGAGCCCTTAAATATTACGGTAATTGCTGATTTCATCATTCCCTTTGTCTGCCCCCAAGGAGATGTTATCATGATGCTTACCGAAAATATGTTGGAGGTGTGTTCAGACTGATGGTCACCTTTAGTACTAATGCTTAGTATGATTCCACCTTGTCCTAATTTTTGCTTGCATCTCTCCTATATGCTGTACATGTAGTCATAAAAATTCTGTAGGACAGGTAGTGTCTTCTTTTTTTAAATCTTGTATGCCACCGAGATTTTCTTCTTACACAAATGCTTTCAGCATATCAAGTTGCAGGTGGGAGGTTCCACACTTATTTATCAAAACTGGAGAGTAGCACCACTCCTCCTCCAGTATGAGGAACATCATTATTTTCAAATGTCAGGAATAGAAGAATTCTCCTTTTCTTCTCTTATTCAGCCTCTGTGTATTCTTCTCATAGGCAGTCTAAGTGCAGGCTTATATAGTCCACAGCTGGGACTTTTGAACCAGTGCCCTGTGTGAAAATCCAGCCTTGAAGTTGGGAAGTGTCATAGTACCTGGTGAGGGGGCTGGTGTCTGAACTATTTTGTTATCAGAAAAAAGCCATATGATTTTGTTACACAGTATCTGTGACTATTTCATTCTTCATATATAATTTCTTAAATTGCTATTTCTGTCTTCCTTATTTTCAGTTGACTGCAGAAGTAAGATTTTTCATACTACAGTGGAGTTACCACATGAATTTTTTGAAATGCCAGGCCTTAACTGTTGCCAATTTTCATTTTTGTTTTTTTGTCTGTCTTACTTGGTATTCATTGACATAAAATAAGGACACTCTGGTGCTTTTCTTTATATATGTTGCCATTTTTGATGTGTTACAAAGGTCAATTAATTTGGCTGGGTCATGATGAGTTTTTGTTTCTAAGATTCTGAAAAAAAATATTTTATTAACAGTGTTGGAATTTAAGATAGTAAAATGCTTTGGTATAAAATTCAGGAGTAAAATTACAAATGAATGGAAACAATGAAGAATAAGTTACGTTTTTTTTGTTT
This sequence comes from Coracias cyanogaster, assembly GCA_033124195.1. NCBI lineage: Eukaryota > Metazoa > Chordata > Aves > Coraciiformes > Coraciidae > Coracias > Coracias cyanogaster. Next base: position 33,456 of record JAVSBS010017779.1, read on the forward strand.
ACAGAATTTTAGACTTCTAGAATATTTTGACCTTGCTACATTCTAAATTCAGATGTCATGTTCACCTCCTCAGTAGCATTA
>JAVSBS010017780.1:0-23157 GCA_033124195.1 Coracias cyanogaster
TCCGTTCTTCCGTCCTTCTTTCCTCCCTTTCTTCCTTCCTTCTTTCCTCCCTCCCTCCCTCCCTCCCTTCCTTCCTCCCTTCCTTCCTTCCTTTTTCCTTCCTTCCTCCCTTCCTTCCTTCCTTTTTCCTTCCTTCCTTTCTTCCTTCCTTTCTTTCTTCCTTTCTTCCTTTCTCTTGCTTGCTTCCTTGCTTCTTCCCTCCCTTGCTTTCTCTCTCACTTTCCCTCTTTCTCTCTTTCTAATTAATTGAATTCCCCAACCTGGTATGCTTAATCAAACTTTGTTAAAATAAACAGAACGTTGTAAAGTGAAAAGTTCACACTGATAAGACATACATGAAGATGTATATGAGACAGTTTATTTATGGAGATATATATGAGACAGGTTAGGTTAAATGGGAATACTACACTGAGTGCTTGCAAATATGTCTGACAACAATATTTATTTTATATTCTCTTCTGTATCTTTATTATCATTTCTGTTACATCACTTGTAGTAGAAGACTTTGTAATGCTACTACTATTGGTGACAGTAATATCTTAAGGACTCAGCAAATCACAGAATATCACTGTAGTCTGTATAAATCTATGGTGTGCCTGTATCTTGCATAATGTGCTGTTCTGGTATGCCTATCTAAAGTAAGATATAATAGAAAAGGTGAAAAGAAGTGAAAGAAAGATGATCAGGAATATATAACAGCTTTCATGAAATGAGACAGTTAATAGACTAGAACTCAGTTTGCTAGCAATACCAGGAAGACATTAATCACAGTGACATGCTGCATAGCAGTAAGAACAATTATTCACTATTTGACAGAATACAAGAACCAAGGACAACCCAGTGTATTATTAGGCAGAGTTTAAAGCAAACAAAAGTAAGCACTTTTCACACGATGCATTATTCAGCTGTGGAATCCATTGCCACGGATTGCTTTAGGAACAAAAGCATAAATGAGTTTTTAAAAGTCGGACCATTTCATTGGCTTGTATCAGAAATAGTGTGACCAGCAGGACTAGGGAAGTGATTGTTCCATTCTACTCAGCACTGATGAGACCACACAGTGAGTACTGTGTTTAGTTTTGGACCCCTCACTACAGAAGGATATTGAGGTGCTGAAGCATGTCCAAAGAAGGGCGATGAAGCTGGTGAAGGGTCTAGAGCACAAGTCTTGTGAGGAGAGTCTGAGGGAACTAGAGTTGTTTAGCCTGGAGAAAAGGAGGCTCAGGGGAGAACTTATGCTCTACAACTACCTGAAAGAAGATTGTAGCAAGGTGTGGGTTGGTTCTTCTCCCAAGTAACAAGTGATAGGAAATGGACTCAAATTGTGCCAGGGAAGATTTAGATTGGACATTAAGAAAAATTTCTTCCCCTAAAGTTTTGTTAAGCACAGGAACTGGCTGCCCAGGGAAGTGGTTGAGTCACAATCTCTAGAGGTACTTAAAAGATATGTAGATGTGATGCTCATTGAAAAGGTTTAGTGGTGGACTTGGCAGTGTTATGTTTACAGCTGGGCTCGATGATCTTAATGGTCTTTTCTAACACAAACTATTCTATGATTCTATGACTGGGAATAGACTTGGTGGTGGTGATAAAACATGGTTCAGATGTAATCTCTGTCCTAAGTGACTGAATGCCAGAAGCATTCAGGAGGCAGGATGTAAAAATAAAAGTTTAATTTTTTTTTTAATTGTTCAATCAGCCTCTGTTACTGAGCTATTCTCAAGACGAAAAACTGGGCTAGATGGATATTTGTTCTAACTCAGAAAGGTGTATTTTATATTGTCTATTATTTTACCACTATAATATATTTTATCATTCAGAACTATCTTGCTTTATTAGGGAAATACACACCTAGTTGAATGACAGATACCTAAACTGAAGTTTGGTAAATTGGAGATGACACTGTTGATAACATGAAATGTTTGGAAGTAGTCCAACTGAGGGGCACCTTCCATCAGTTGAAATCTCCCCTTCTGCCAAATCTTTAGGCTAGCAGAGAACATATAGTAAGAAGCAGAAGCAAAAAAGAGACTGTAGATAAATAGGTTAGATTAGTTTTGATAAGGATTGGCTGGGAGTACGTTTTAGCCCTTAGATATTAGAGATGAGACAAGCAGGGACTGAACTAAAGGCAGAAAAGGAAGATAGATGGGGGCTGTGTGGGAATCTAAGTTCAGTTAGGCTGAGGAGTTCATGTAAAATGTACAAGATTAAAGCAGTGTATGGAAAAGCCAGAGGTCAGTTCAGACAAAATCCACAATGTTTCTACTCAAGCTATAGAAATTTGGTCATTGAAGGAATGATGCTAAAGGGTCATGTTTGAGAAGCCTTTTCTGAAGATTAATAATAATACCAGCTCAATGTTAAGGTTATACAATAATTATGTGGTGTTTTTGAACATGTTCTCTCCAGGACACGTTACTCTTGTAAATCTTGTCAACACATTAACTACCAGTTGCCTTCAGAGGTAAAACTGTCTATGGAATGTAACAGTTTCACAGACTCCAAGATGCTGAGGAATTTGTTCAGGAACTGTGTCAGCTCATGACAGAATATATACTATTTAATGACATTTTTCTCATCATGAGGCTAACTGGCTAATCTATCTTCTTTTAGACCCCGAAACAGAGGTCTCTGCCTCATCATAAACTCTGGACTATGCCTTTATAATGTTTGTAAAAGTGCTAAGTTTTCCAGGCTGAAGTACGTGTGGTGGATTGACCTTAGCTGGACAGCAGGTGCCCACCAAGCTGCTCTGTCACTCCTCTCCTCAATAGGAAATGGCAGGGAGAAAAACAACATGAAAAAAAAAACCCTTATGAGTCAAGATAAAGCCAATTTAATAAAGCAAAGGCAAAGCCTGCATGCAGAAGCAAAGGAAAACAAAAGATTTATTCTCTGCTTGCCATCAGCAAGTGATATCCAGACACTTTCTGGGAAGCAGGGCTTCAGTATGTGTAACAGTTGCTCCAGAAGACAAATGTCATAATAATTAATGTTCCCCTCCTCTTCCTTTCTTTTAGCTTTTATTGCTGAGCAGACATCATACGGTGTGGAATGCCCCTTTGCTCCACTTGAGTCAACTCTCCTGGCTATGTTTCCTCACAAGATCTTACCCACTCCCAGTTTACTGGTGAGGGGCGACTGTTGGAGAGACAGCCTTGATGCTCTGTTAGCACTGCTCAGCAGTAGCCAAAACACTGCTGTGTTATCAACATCTTTCTAGCTACCAATACAAAGCACAGCACTATGAGGAAAATTAACTCCATCTCAGCAGACCCAATACAGTATGTCAACAGCTGTTACAAGGATTCAGCAATATGAAGAGTCAAAATGCCATATTACTGTTTCATTCTCTAGAATATGTACGGTGATGTCATTTTCTGTTCAGATTTCTACATCATCTGCTAGTTTTATTCTCCACAGACAGCTGATGGAAAGACCTACTGCCCTGGGAGGGGAGGAAATATTAAAAAAAGGAACCAAGCAATTTGCCATTGCCTCTCCTGTGTCATGAAGATGGGGACAGCTGAAGTGGGATATTGTTTGGGTCAAAACATGTACGCTGAGGAGCTTCAATGAGTGCTACATGCCAAAACTCTCATTGTAGTCCTTGAACAGGGCCTACCTGGCTATATAGAGGTGCATAATATCATATGAGATGTCCTGGATCACTGGTCTCCCAAGGAGGATGTGCAAGAAAATCCACTGAGGTGTTGGAAGAATAATAAATAAAATATTTTAAATAGCTTTTATTTCACCTTTATCTCACCTTTTCAAATATTTTTGTGTATGTTTTACAATGTACATAACATTAATAAAATAGTATATGTATCTAATTTAATAATAACTAAATATACATATATTGGGGGTGCATGCACAAAAAATTTTTACTGATAGGGGTGCACAACAAAAAAGTTTGGCGATCACTGCCTTAGAATATCTGAGTTCTCTGGAAAGGAATGACGAATATGATGGGAACTTGAAGTAGAACCATACCAAATGGGAGAGGTAGTAGGAAGCTTAAAATGGTTCTTGAAGGATTGTGTAGGCTTCTGGTGCCATTTGAGATAACCAAGGGGGCTTAAAGCATGTGTATCAGAATAGCAAGTTTATGATATTTGAGGTTTAACTTCAAAAGTGAAACTCATTTGCACTTAGAGGGACTGGTTATCTAACAACTGAACTGTAGCCGTAATTTGTTTGGCTTGTTTGAGGAACCATTCAGATGCACTTTGGCAACTAACATAGAAAAGGTCAGGGCACAATATGCGAATGGGTGAGTATGCAAATAGAACCTGCTCTGATGCATTATGCGGTTAAACAGACAACTGTCTGTCCAACCACAAAGGGACGACATCTCAGTCACAGCACCTGGTGGGAAAGATGCAAAGTAATCTAACACTTGGTGGTTGGGTTGATGGCTGAAAGTAAATCAGGAAGTAGGTTTCAATTGCAAATAACTATTTCTGTTTTGTAAAAGAATGGATTACAATAAACCTTTTATTCTTATTCAGTAGGTATATCTTCTCAACCAAGGGGAAGAAAAAAATAATTGTTTATATGAAAATTCTGTGCATATACCTGCATCTTTTTAAACTGTTCTCTGAACTTAGTCAATTTTGGTGTATTTCAGTCCACCTACTGAAGCAGGAAGTTAGTTCAGTACACTAAAAGGAGGACCATGTTACAAAATCAAATGAAATTAAACTCTGAGTCAAGAAAGAAGAGTTACCAGATGTCACCCTACACCTAGACACTACAGGGTGTCCCTTAACTACTTTTTAAATGTACTCCATTGTGTCAGTGTGTAGTATGCCATATGGTAACTATTACTTTTAACAAAATTTCTTCACATCTTTCATTTTGCATCCACAACTTTAATGTCATTTTAATGTATTTTTCTAGTGGGTGAATAAAACTATTGTTTTATTGAAAGGTTTCATTATGTTTAGAGTTTACAGTTTATTTTATTTTCTGAAAGTTAATTTAGGGCTTGATTCAAATACCAAAGAAATCAATGTGTTTCCACAATACTTTATAGAAGGTAACAGATAAATTTCTAGAAAATTAACTTTGCCTGTTTTTCACTGAAACTGGTTTACCACAGGCTATATTATACAAAAATTTCCCAAGATACATCTCTATTATATGACTAAGAGATAGAAGTATATTTTAATTTCGTATATACTCAGACTTCCTGGAAAATGGAATTATTTTCTTGTTAAAGTTCCTTTAAGGTCTGAACTGAGTTATGCTTCCCATCCAGAGTGACCATTTGCTTCCAAAAAGTATCTTTAGAAAAGTGGTAATGAAAAATGACATTTGCTTACTCAATAGATCATGGTATTAGAATCATTACATTATTTATTTACTGAAATAATGAGACCATCTGGTCTACATCTCTACCCAAGCAAGATTATTTCCATCCAAATATTTTTTCCAGTCAAGGCTTAAAATGTCCCAAGAGATGAATCTTCCTTCAGAAAATGTTCTACAGCATCACACTTTGGTAGAAAAAGTGTTTTCAGATATTCAATCTCAATTTTCCTACTTTCATTTTCATAGTTAAATCTCTATCTTTACTCAAAACAGGTTTAACAGGTATTTATAATTGCCCCATTTCTAATATTTTGTATAACTACTTCATTCTCTGTTGTTGTCTTCCATCGGGCAACCAGTCACTTTTAGTTTATCCCTTATTCTCTGTGTCTGTCAGTCTACTAATTGGTTCAGAAATGAATGTATATTTTGCAATGTAGTGCCTTTCCAAATAAAATGCAGAAGTTCAGTTATTTTTTCCCTAAAATATTGTACTGCATATTTATATATGCACACCCAAAATGGAACAAAAATTATCTATCAAATGGGAATTTTATAGTAGCAGGATGTAATTCCTGATAGGATTTTGAGGCCATAATAGAAAAATTTTCATTTTCCAGAGTCAAAGTGCTGTGATCTACTTATCAAGACAACAGTGAGTAAGGACATGATTTTATTTTCTTCCTATGTGGGGCATTGCTGGAAGACAAACTTTTATATTCCATACAAGTCTAGTGACAATATTCTTTTAAAATACCATCAAGTTGGTGAAAGGAAAAGTCACAAAAGTGATTCAAAGACTGAGGAAAATCCATTAAAATTAGGCTTTCAAAGTTCTCAACCTGTTAATTCATTAAAAAATGATTCTTGTGATTTGATATCCCCACAAAGATGAAACATTGGCTTCCTTAATCAGCCAGAGAAGTGCATGATGAACGTCAGTAGATGAATATCAAATTGAAATTTCCTGTTTAGAGTTTAAGTTCATATTTCTAACTCAGACAAATCAAAGAAAAATACAGTGGAATAACTGCATATTATGTCTCTCAAAGCCTTCATATGAGGAATACCACTCTTCTGACACTAACAGACTCTGCAGGAATAGCTGGATTAAAACCTGTGCTATAGAGGTGGACAGCCTAGGTGTTGCGAACATCTAGTGCCTTTGGTTGCTGTCTCATAGTATATGTAGCACCAGGGCTTTCAGAGAATAGTATTGATGCCACTGATATAGTTGGCATTAGCAGTAGGTCTGAATTTGCGAATAAGGAGGAAAACATTTAGCCCTTTGCATTTTTTTGAGTATAAACAATAGCAAACCTGGCACAGCAATGTCATGAGAGTCCTTTTTTGGTTGGTGCAACTACACAAAAGTCCCTTTCATGAGTCTTCTGTGTTATTGAAACCCAAATTAGCTAGAGACAGCTCAGGTAGGACTTTCCATCACCTCTCTGTCTGCAGTCTAGACACATCCTCTGCTTCAATCGTGACAGTCGTGGTAGAGGGCTGGATCTAGAAATCCTACATGCTGTTAATTATGTCTGTGAAAATGGTTGCAGCTCTTTTAATTGGAAGCTTGGCTGAAAATGAAGGGACTGTCAATTGCTTGTTTATCTTGAGAATAAGAAAGTAAGATTACATGAATACTAACTAGAGGATAATAGGGGAAAAAAGGCTGTTGGGCTCACACAAGATTAAAAGCTATGGAGTCTGAAGGTTATTTCTCTGTGCATGGTCCTCAGACTCTGGAGCTAGACTCTGGAGTGCAGAGTTTCTGTAAGAAAGCTAACCCTTAAGTAGCCATTATTTGAAATATTTCACTTTATGTTAAAATTCTTAATCAATTTATTGTCTTACACAACAGAGTCTAGTTAACTTTTAGCTTTGAATTTGTTTATTATGAAACGTTGGTTTCATGAGACAGGAAATAATTTAATTGACTTGACAGGATTTTTGTTCTAGTCCTCTGTCTATCTCTTCGATCCACAGTTGGTCCTGTATGAATCATAGCCACATAGTCAGGCTTTGTCTAACAGGTCAATTTCTTTTCTCTGAGTTAGGCTGTATTATATGGAAGCACTATATCTCTGCCACTCCTGCTGAAAGTTGTCTAATCTGCCTCCAGATGCACATCATCCTTGCTTTTTTGCTTGAAAAATACTTTGTACTAAATGTATCTTTCAAAATGATGAACTATTTTTAATTTGTCCTACTATTGTCATGGATTGCCACAGGGAACATATGGTATAATTGCTGCTGCCATCTGTAGGCTGCCCCAAGGAGCTCAATGGTGCATTTCAAAAGGTCCAGTCTGGATTGCATGGAGTTAAAATAGGCCCTTTTCATCACTAGATGAAATAAACTCCCCAGACAAAATAATCCATGAACTATGTGAAAGTTAAAAGCATTTCTTATATATTCAATACACAGAAAACTTAACATCCTTCTAGACAGTAAGAATCCAGAAAGTGATAGGATGAAAAAAAATCAACAGAGATAGGTATTGCTGTTTCTGCTTCTACCCCCAATCCCTGCATTCCTTCCTTAAGAACTGGTAGCTGGATCTGCGATGCTGATTTATTTGCTTCTGCCCCTATAAACCTGAAATATTTCATTGAGAATAAGGGATTTACTTTTAGTATAGTTAACAGCAAAATATTTAAAGGTGGAAAAGGGAAAACAAACTCAAGTGTGAGATGTACACAATCTAGTTAAAATAGGCAACCACATAATGCATCTTAAAAATAAACCTAAGTATTTCTTCCATTTCAGACAGTAAGGAAAATAAATGGCTTTTAGCAATAATATTAACTTTGCAAAACAGTTTCTACTGTGAAATTTGCCTATATACAATCATCATTTTAATTAAAAAAACTCTTTTTGTGGGTGAAATTTTCTATTACCTACATTTCCAGGTGATATATTTAAATCATCCTTTTCTTCAGTCTTTCTGGAAGTTCAAGAGTATACTGAAAGACAAGGCAAAGCAAGAGTTCACTTTTTATTAAAATACCTTAAAATACTGAATATTTCATATTGTTTTCTTTCTCATTGCTTCATTCTTGATGATTTTAACTACAATTTCTTTCTTTTAAAAATCTGTTTCAAAATCTACACTCTCATATAAAATCTGTTGCATATTAGTTGTTTTTCTGATGATTGTTAGAGACTGCATTGAACATACGATGAAACTGGATGCACAAAACTACAGACATAAACTTTTAAGTAACCTGTTTCTCAAACTGTACAGCATCTAAGACCCCTTACATTGACTTTATTTTGTCCGTGCATTTATTTAAGTTCCATGTCCTATTGTTGGATTTCAAAATTTTAAAAAACATTTCAGAAAAATATTACTGTAATGAAACATTATACATTCTTATCCACCTTGTGCTATTGTGTGATTCTGTCTTACATATAACCTTTAGAATTTGTATGACAAAAGTGTGTCTAGATGAGAAAACAAGTACCCAGTCTGTTCAAGAAAAGATTTGAGTTTTTACTGTTTTGAAATTAAATGATAACTCCTCAAAAGCCTATAAGACTCCATCTTATTGAGTAGGAGACTAATGTCAAAATTCCAGGTTCTGCTAGACTGCAAACAAGTACTTCAGGTATCAGATTAGTCAATACATCATATATTCACGAGATTCCCATTCTGGTTTTTAGAAATCTTTGGCACTAGAATTTCACCAGAAAAAAATCTGATTTCCCTAAAGAATATTTCTGAGGAAAATTCATTACCTGAATGAGTTTCAAGTGAAATGGGAGTTATAACTCCAATAGTTTCTTTTTAGTATTTTATCTACAGTCCAATATAGATCGTGCTACAGTAGTTCCACTTGCTCCCAGTCATAAATACATCCTGCTTATTTTAGTGTCACTAGTACTTTATTCTGCTTTATAAAACACCCTAAGTTTTTTATCAAGGTTACTGGTTTGGTTTTGAATAGTTTGAAGTATTCAGGAAAATATCTTCATGATTTTTGAAGAACAAACGAAAAAATCCATTAACCTTCAAAATAATTGATGTGTTTTCCAGGTTACTGATTTATTGAGACACTTTGTGCACCTGTTCCAATCATTAGTGATATATTGTTCCACAGTAAACACTCATTCCATCTTAGTTAAATAATTTTATTTGGTTGGATTGATTATTATTTGCAAAAGCTTGTTTAATTAGGATCTGTTAGTTTTTTTACTATGTAATACTTATTTTGTAAAAAATCACATTTAAAGCAATATATTCTGAATATAAATTTGCCTGTAAATATTGAAAAAAACAATTTTCATATGCAAACATCTGCACTGAAAGTCTGAACATCTTGAGTCACTGTGGAAAATATCAGTCCAGAAATTCCATCTAGTCATAAGTAGTTCTCCCAAAAATTTATACACCACACTTTTATGGGCTTTCATGCTGAAATCATACTCTTAAAGGACCAGAAATTTAGGGCTCTGGAGAGATACCACAAGACAGCTTTTCAGATAAAACTTTCCTGGAAACTGATAACAATTACAACTGTACAGTCCTTTAACGTACTGTAGTGCGTCTGGCTGAGCTGGTTTTCCGCATAGCAGCCCTCATGGTGCAGGGTTTTGTGCTGGGAGCTAGAAGGGTGTTGAGAACACACCCATGTTGTGACCGCTCCTGAGCAGTGCTCACACAACACCAAGGCTTTTCCCAACATTCCCCCCCCATGAAGTGGGATGGGGTGGGCAAGATCTTGGGAGGGGACACAACCAGGACACCTGACTCAAACTGACCGAAGGGATATTCCATACCATATGACATCAGCTCAGCTATAAAGCTAGGGAAAAGGGGGCGGGAAGGGGGGGTGGCGGGACTGGGGGGGGGGGGCATTCCACTGTCCTCCAGAGCAACCGCTACACAACTTGGAGCTCTGCTTCCCAGGGAGTGGCCAAACATCACCTACTGATGGGAAGTAGAGAATAAAGCTTTGTTCTCCTTTGCTTCCGCACACGGATTTGCTTGGCTTTTCTTCTATTATTATTAAACTGCTTTTGTTTTTTCATCTTATTTTCCTCCCCTTTTTTTGCTCTGCTGAGGAAGGAGAGGGGAAAAAGAGGGGGTGATAGAGTGGCTTGGTGGGCACCTGGCGCTCAGCCAAGGTTAACCCACCACACGTACCCACTAAAATCAGTGACACTCCTAATTATCTGGAAGGATAAGACCTTATGCAGATTCCTTCTAACATGGTGGTAGCCAAAATGAACTGGTTCTAAATTGTCTTCTCTGTGAAGTAGGTACTGCATACCAAGTGACAAATATTAATTTCTTATTCCGAGCGAATAAAACCCAGGTTTACCTGACTGCTTAAAGTCTGGAACAGCCCGACTCATCAGAAATTTCTGGATCTTATAGAGAAATTTAAGATTTCAATTTTGGATTCAATTTTCAAGGTGAGTTGGGACCTAAGTGGTAATACTGTACTTTGCAGAGCCTGATCTAGCATTAATTGATCCTATGAATCTCCACAATCTCCACAATACAAGATTAGAGAACAGATTAGTTTAGGACCTGAAAGCAGTGCCACAGTGTCAGATATTTATTAGAAAAGGTCTAATGCCACACGTGTTCCTGTCCTGCCTCTAGTTCCAGAGTCAGTCCTGAATGGAGCCTCTATCATGACAATAGTGTTATCTTCTTGAGCACCATGATTTCCTTTCTCTCTCACCCAAAGGATAGATGTTGAAGTTTGTAACAGTAAATTGGTTTCCTGTATTGTAACTGTCAGCATCTGGAAATAGTGTTCAGGTTATGTTTTCCAACTCTTGGGACCCTCCCAATACATAAAGAGGCGTTCCACTTCAGTCTGTCATATTTGTCAATCTGAAAAGGAAACAAGTTTGTTGGAATACCCTAAAATCACTTTGATAACAGCCAAGATTTAAAAGAAGTATCTTTAGTCTATCAAATCAGGATTAAGTGGTGGTTTGCAAAAGAAGAGATAAAAACTTAATTATAGATTATATTTACCAGTTGCCTTAATCCTTACCTTCTCAAATGCTGAACCACTTTTGGAAATTTCCTTGAGTTCACATTTCCTGTTTGTTCAAGATGTCTCTAGAAATGTACTCCTCTCCCAGATGAAGCCTGAATTATGTAACTTTGAATTTACCTGTCCTTCATATGAAATGGATCTTGTTTGTTCTGTCTGGGAATCCAGAACATCCCATGGCAGCAGCACTACCTACATCCATCTTCTCATTCCTTCTTCATTTATGAAACTGTGGTGTGATTTTACACCCCTGGCTTTGGACTCTCTTCTGTCTTCTCTCTCCTCCCACTCCCTGCCCCACTCTGCATCCTGCACCCTTCAAATCATTACAAACAATCAGATATTGTGATAAGACTCTCCTGAGCTGGTAAGACTGTCTCACTTTTCATTTAGAGCGTATATGTCAAAGGAAACTAGGGCTCTCTACATGAAAATGATGATCATGTAAACATTTTTGTGCTTAAGCACAAAATAATTTATTATTATTAATTTATTCCTTTATGTGTTTGAATAGACAGATAACTGTTGGTGAGATTTAAGACAAACATAGAGCACTTTGCCCACTGTGCCCCTCAAAGATGAGTCTTTGACTTGTTCTCAGACCAACAATTTTCAGTGGTTCTAAAGCTGTACTTATTCTGTGCCATCATCTCTGTTTTTGAGGGCTTGTTCATGGTTCTGCTCTTACAAAAAGCCATATTTCTGCTCCTGCTGTTCAATACATGCGCTCCCTGTTTGTTGAGTCTCCGCCTTCCTAGTCCATCCTCAGCTCTTTGAGCTTTTCTCAGTCCTCTCCTTTTTGCACAGTCCCATCCAAGACACAGTTCTGTAAGAAATTCTGCCTTGGCACTATGTTTTTCACAAAGCTGATATGCCAACATGGTAAATTGAGAACAAGAAGACAGATATATACCAGTTGGTGCTGCCATGTGTGACGAAAAATTATAAATGCATGCTTTTCTCCCTAGATTGATCAAGCTTATTTTATACTGTGTTTACCAAGTTCATTTATGACTTTTAGTATCAAGTCTTTCTTATTACAATGGATGTTATTGTCCTCCATAATCCACACTTTCTCCCAGTTTGGGCAGATCTGCCGCACAGTCTTTGTAGCAATTAAAAATACCTAGTCTGTGAATCCCAAATGAGCTGAGGCAAGTGAGAGCATCTCTAGGCATGTTCAGTGGCTAAACATCATGCAGGTAACTGGTTTTTTGTGATGAAAAGATCAATGCCTTTTGGATGTGAGGTGTAAGCTTGATATACAGTACACCTCTCCTGGACTCAGAGATCAGCACCTTATCAGAAATATGAAGGGATTTTGGATCTTTTCTTTTGATGTATGTGCCTGATTTCTATTTAAGTTGCATTTTAAGTTCATTTGTGCTCTTTTGGATCTCATCTTAAATCCTGTACCAAAACTGACAGAAGGAATCTGTAAATAATTTGGGAAGTACATACAAGCCTTGTGAATCTCTGTCTAAAGTCTTTTGCAAAAGATTTTGTTCCTCCTCCAAAATAAAAAATATCCAAAGAAAGATTTGCAGAAACTTTTTAAAGCAGTCAGACAGCTCCAAGGTCTTTGTATATTTATTCTGCCTCCCCTGTCTCCTCTGCTGTGGTTATTGTACAAGCCGCTAATACTCTACTGGCAGGCGTCTTCTTCCAACTTCAAGACAGTGAACTCTACAATCTCTCATGCCTGAAGGCAAAAATGAAAATCACTGAACAGCTTATCCAAGAATGACTTTTTGCTGAGACAGCTTCCCTTGTTGTCTGTTCCAAGCAGAAACTCGGGAATCAGTATTGTAATACATTTAATATAACAATGAACTTTGGTTTTCTTCTCAGGAGGAAAAAAAAAGGGGCTTTTTTTTCTTTTTTTCTAAACATCATCTGGATTCATTTAATTTGCCAAAAGTCTTCAACTGTGATCAAAAGCCAAAAGTGGTGTTATGTCCTTACTTCCAAAGCAAAGTTTTTATATGTCAGGTAATACATGAAAGGGTATTGCAAGTATCCCTTGAATTAGTAACCTACTCATGATATTTGCTAAACTTATGAATGCACATATAAAATCCAAAATCTAGGGTTATCTGAGGAAATTCTGACAAACAGATGCTCAGTTAAAGGTGTGATACCATTTCAGAGCATTCTGTAAGACAGATTCTCTACAGCAACTCTCATAAAACCGGTTTCAGTCTTAACTTTTTTGACTGGGAAACAATCTTAAAGATTTTCTGGCAGTTTGGAGGGCTTGCATATATTGGTTAAAGCCCTTGGTTTACCTAACAGTATTCTGTCTTCTGCGTTAAGGCTTTGTTGAGGCAGAAACTATCTATATTTTTAGTGTAATCCATATGCTTAATACTGTAGCATTTAATTTGTAAGCCCCTCAAAAGAAGAGAAGCAGCAGAAAAGAAAAAAAATGGTTTAGGCTGTAATGCTCTGTGTCCAAAAAAAATGCTGAGAACAGGGAAAAACAATTCAGCTACAAGGGCCTAGAGAGATCCAGAATTCAGCTGTGACAGTTCATGTTTCTGAATCTCCAAAGCAAATTTTCACCTTGGGTGTTTTGCCTGGCAGATTGAACACACACGTCCTCCAAAAACTAAGTCAATCAGAGCATAGATGAGTGAGGAAATTACAAATACAGGCATTAAGGATGCCTTGAGATTTCAGTGGCATTCTTGAAGTGAGACTAAAATATGTGTATCCTGTCCCAGTGTTGGTGCCATTTGGGCACAAACTTACATGTTGCTGTTTTCACCTAAATCTGAGGATCAGTCAGCTATTAATTCAAAATCTGCTCTGCTGCTTGGTGTGAAGGCCCCTCGCTGTTTGTTCACTGGCAGTGTTTATAGAAGAACTCAGGAGCTGCCATTCTCCTCAAGCTCTGCCAGCTCCAGGAGAAGCATACTGCATATCGTGGTTATCCCTCAGAGACTGAGAACTCATCTCTGAAAGGAGATCATAGGTGAGTAAGCTACACAAATGCAGGAAAGTACAGGAAGCTGAAAAAAGTCCAAGCGTTGTACTTGAACAAGTTTAGCAGCAAGGCAGGGGGAAGACTGTGCATATATCTGTTCTGTTTGCAAGGTAATACTAATGCTCAATATATAAACCCAAAGTTTATTCATTTTTATATTTTTGTGTTCAGTAAGCAACCTGATTTTCTAAGGGAGCAGTTGAAAATTGATATGGGAATTATTCATACCTAAGTTTCAGGCATTACTTTTGATTTATATAGAGGCATGGACTCTTCTTTGTCTGTGGATGCACACCTGCATGCATGGACATGTGTTTCAGTTTTAGCTGCATGTGATACTTTCTGAGAAGTCCTCAGCAGAGATAGCTCCAGCCAGTACCTCAGGGAAAACAGGAGAGTAACATGACAGTTGCCTGAGCCTTAGCATATCTGCATATGCTCCCATGACAGCAGTTACCTCAATGGGGTCCCAAAGTTCCTGTTGTTCCCTACAAATGACGTAACAGAAATAATATTGCTATGAAAAGTGTCATCTGGAGGTGCCAATGCTTTATCTCAATTGTAGCAGTGTGTCTTAGCTCAAATAAGTTGTTCCTACAATTCACTCCTGTTTGTATATTAGGAGTTTCTCTTACAAGGAAATATGGCTTGTAGTGGAGAAAGATGATGCTTCTTTCTGGGAAAGAAGCAGGTCCAGAGAAGGGCAACAAGGCTCGTGAGGGGTCTGGAAAACATGCCTTACGAAGAGCGGCTGAGGGAACTGGTGGTGTTTAGTCTAGAGAAGGGGAGACTGAGAGGAGACCTTGTTGCTCTCTATAAGTACCTAAAAGGACATTGTAGCGAGGCTGGAGTTGGTCTCTTCTCCCAAATCACTAATGATACGATGAGAGGAAATGGCCTCAAGTTGCATCAGGGGAGGTTTAGATTATATATTAGAAAGAAATTCTTTACTGACAGAGTGGTTGGGCACTGGAACAGGCTGCCCAGGGAGGTGGTGAAGGCACCATTCCTGGAGGTGTTTAAAAAAGGAGTGGATGTAGCACTTGAGGCTATGGTCTAGTGGTTAGAGAGATGTTGGGATGAAGGTTGGACTTGATGATCCTGGAGGTGCTTTCCAACCATAACAATTCTATGATTCTTCACTTTCATATTAAAACAACCAGGTCCTTGGCTACCATCTTGATTAATAGAAGAAGAACCAAATTGAAGACATTCAGAATGACATGTGTGAGTTGTTCTGATTCTTCAGCTTGGACACTAGCAGCAATCTGATCATAGGTTTTTTTTGAGAGAGTAATGTGCTAGCAGCAGATGTATTCTTTCCCTTTCCTATACCACAAGTTTATTTTTCTCTGGTGATACTAATCAGAGAACCTCTATCAGGACTTACAGGAAAAAAAAAGGAAAAAAAGACAACATGCCATCTATGCAGCTGAAGAAAAGAAGGGAGCATAGGATGTAAGACCAGAAAAATATTTCTGCAACAGTAGACAGAGCAGAGGTTACTCAGAGGGAATCCTAGGATCTGTAGCAGAGTTATTAGGATTAGTTGAGAGAAAACTGAATTAAATGGTTGGCTTGAATTGAACAAGGCTGAGAGGACTATTATTATTTTAATTGAAGACACCTGATATATTTCTCCAGGCTGGAGAGGTGCCATATATCATAGTGCCAAAGTTCATTTGTATCCACATTTGCTTCTTCATAGATGATAGCATCTCTTATTTGAATCATCATAAGTCACATTTACGTGACGTATTTTGTGCAGTGCCCACAGGGAATATAAAGACTCCCTGAGAAGCATTTGAGTGTTCAGTTCATTCCCTCAACATACAGAAGGGGTGGAGACCGTGCCATGACTATATTTGGATTGAGGTTTCATAGGCATCTCTGGCTGAGGTGAGGAAGGAGGTGTTCATTGATATGCCAGTTTTATATCACTGAATAAGATTTCTATTAACTCCAGCTAGAAAAGTGTCAGGCCATAAGACTGACAATCTGCCAATCTTCATTTTGCACCAAGAAGAGTTTTACTTTTAAATGTGACATTTTTAGGTACCACCAGATGTCACTACCTGTAGTTTTAGGTTTTCACTTGGATTTAAGAGGGTTATGTTCTTTGGAGAAGTGCTTTCTGCTAGCAGTGACACAGTTCACATTAGAAAGCCAATGCAATCACCAGAAGAGACTATTTGGCCTTTGCAATCCGACCTCAAATCTTCCATACACAACAGCTGCTTTTAGTTGCACTTATGCCAGCAAAGAAAACCCTAAATGATGCTGAAATTTAGCAACAGATGCATTAGGCACCTGCCTCTTCTACAAGTACTGTGCTAATTACCAACTATCAGCTGATCAATCTGCATGAAGACTTGAGCTTTGTACTCCTATCAGATCTACCACTCCCGCATGGAGTTTGGCAATGTACTTTGCAGCAGGAACAGCTATCCCAATATCATGCCATTTTGGGGTTTGCTGGATACCCCTAACCAGACAAATTTAACCGGGCTAGGGCATAGCTGTCACTATTTCAGATGGGAAGAATACAGTCAGGATCTAGTCCATTCTGAAGGGCTTTCTTTAGTGATAAAGTCATGACGAGTTTTAAGCTCCAGTTTTTGTTCATTTTGCATTTGATCTTTTTAATGTTTTTTTGTTGTCTGTGTTTTTTTTCTTAATCAAAGTGAGTTTATTCCATAGCCAGAGCAAAGAACAAGGTTTCCTAGATCTAAGATGGAATAGATTTTTCAGCCTCCACTGAGCAGATCTATGCCGACTGAGATTTTGGAGATCTCTCTCTTTTTTTGAGATTATCTCTTTATTCAGGTTTGTCTCAACCAGTTTAATAACATTCATAGATTCTTGGAGCAGAGCTAGTAGGATTTTTCCTTCATTGAAATGTACCAAGTAGTCTAAATTTAGTGCTTTGTAAGAAGGGTGTATCAATTTTACCAAAATTACACATAAACAATTATGGTTCCATTTCATTTATGCTAAACCATTTAATTTCACCATTATGTTATTGTCATACACTGAGAGATAAATTTCTGATCAGGCCATTCTAATATTTACCGAATTACTGTTTTCCTGAAACTTAATCACAGGTAACTTCTTAATATCTTCTCTGTTTCAAGTTAGGATGAAAGAAAGTTCAGTATGTAACAACTTTTTGTAGAGTTGATGTTCTGGGACTTTGAGATGTTCTTCTTTGAAAAGTAAGTTGGTAAAATAAAAACATGGCATACGATATTAAAAATATTGTTTAATGTTTCATGAAACAGACTGTAAGGGTCTATTCATAGTCTCTGAGCTCCATTTATGGACAGGATGTACTTATAAAATAATTAGAAAACATTCTGTGCTTGGTGAAAGTCCTCTCGTCTCTTTACTGGAGACTCAGGTCACTGCAAATATGATTACATGAAAATGCAGAGAGTACACCATCACATAAAGCTCACTTGTTGGTTTTGACTCAGTAACGCTAAATTAGTATTCATGATGGACTCTGACAAATAGGGTTATTATCAACGCATGCTGTAAACATAAATCAGGTGGATATCAATAAAATTGTATTTTTGTTCTAGTCTTGTTTACAGATCTTCCTTTGGAATGCTATATATACACTCCAAACTCTCTCAGGAAGCTTGCCACTCACGTTATTAGTTTTCTCTGGCTTAGAGCACTGACACTGATCATCTTCTGACAATGTTTACCAACAACAAAGGTGTCCTATTGATCAAACTTTCTCTCTTTTATACTCCTTTATGCTCATGAACGCCTTACATCATTTTGCCTTGAGCCAAATAGAACTATAAAAACACAGCACACAGCAAATGATGTAAATAACCATTAAGGTTATGATTTGATGCTGTGAATGACAGCAACAAATCACTGCAGGAATTTGAAAGAATCAGTACTTTTACATTTCAGGAGAAAATATTAAAAGGGAAAAAAAAAAAAAGACATTTGTAGTTTGACTTTGTATACTACGAGCCCCTGAATTCTGGATTGCTCAGTTTCAGGAGGTTGCATTCTGCCAGCCTTCTCATGCTGACTCACACTGCAATCTTAGGACACAATTATCCCAGAGAAATGCAGTTTTTTTCTGCAATATGAATAGGAGAAGGACTGAATAGCAGAATCCGGCCCAGAGTGATTTGCAAGGCCCCTGATTGATCTCTCTGAAAAAGCTGCATCCGTCAGTTTGTGAAAAGCATGTGTCTAAAACTGCACTCTCAGCCAGCTTGGGGTTTTTCCTTCCATTATACTGACAACATTAGAGACTTTTATACTCTGTGATAATTCCTCTTTCTTGTCAAACCATACATTATTCACCTTGACTTTGGATAGACTTCATCTAAGGCTATATTTGAAGAAATCTTAGTTTTTAGCAAGCAATACAATAAGAGGCTTGGATCTCCAGAAATAATTCCGCATTTATAGGCTTTTTATTTCTTTGAACAGTTTCTTTTTTCTTTTCTTTCTTCCTTTAAATAGTATACTAAGTTTTGGAGGAGAAAATTTCTGTTTCTCAGACCAGCTACTGAAGGACAGCTAACTCTGCCACTATCTTCTTTTCAAACTTTTTTTATTTCTGTGTCTCATCAGATGTATACTAGCAAGTAAGTGACCTTGCATAGATACCATAAATTTTGTCATTGTAACTTAAGACTTTGATTTTTCCCTGGGATTTTTTGTTTGACACAAACATCTTTTTTTTGGAGACTATTATTTATGACTGGCCTCATTTGCAAAATATCCCAATACAGAACAGCCTGCAATAACATTTATGGTTAATCACCTGGGAAAGTTCTTCCCAGAATAAAGACAGCTTTCTGAGTTTGGATTTAACCTGAAGTAGTCTAATAGTGACCTGGACTGTTTTATATCTAATTTAAATTACCACTTTATTAATTTGGAAAAACATTTTGCTATTTGGAAAATAGAAAGCAAATAAAAAGCATGGTAAAAATATGATCAAGGTAACTTATAACTGGCTGTAATATCTCTGGCACTATTCAATGAGTACACAAAAAGTAATGTGTAGGGAGAGCAGGAAAGCAAAGAGGTTTCTCATACCAAAGTTATAGGGACAATAATTCCCTGTTTTCTAAGGATCAGTCTTCATATCTTCTGAGGCATATATTGATTTGTTGGTAAATGGGAAAGAAGGGACACTGTCTTTTTAAATTACTAGGGTTTGCCTCTGAAACTACAGCAAGAAAAATTGAGAGTATGGTGTAGTGGTAGAAAAATTAAAGATTTTTGCCACAATTCCAGAGGCATAAAACAGTCCCAATAACATCTGTAAGTTAACCTATTTATGAATAGATACATGGTCTGGCTGAGTTATCCAGCCTTGAGGAATGTGATACTCTCTACCATTTCCTTATGCACTTTTGTCTGTGGAAAATGAAATGACTTAATGAAAAATTCAGAAAAACTACTTTGGCTTTCTGGATTGACTGACAAGGCTGTCTACCTTTCCAGAAAGTTGAATTCACCCAGATTTGGAAATTAGGAAAAAAAATAGTTATAACTGAATTAAAATATATGAAATCAAGAAATACATCTTTATCAGACTTAAATTCCAGAGACAGAGTAATACAAAGCTTGAGATTTCACTGGCAAAACAGCAGAAATGGTATTCCTCCTGCTATGAATTGTGGAAATATCCTGGCTCAGCACATTCAGTTTGAGGTGCATAGGGTGGATCAATGCCAGTCACCAGTTCCCAGCATTTCTGCATTTGTGCCCCGGTCTTGCCCCTTTCATGGTTGTCACTTTTTTTGTGTCAGAAGCATGAATGGCATTTACACAAGCTTCTGGTGAAGGAACCAACCGCTGTTTCTCTCATATTGACTGGGAAATCTCAACACAAAGAGCATGCAGTCTAGGTAGCATCCTTTGCCAGAGAAAGGAAGGCATTAATTCCTGCTTTTTAAGGATTTTTACAGTTATGACATGAAGAGAAAAAGTTTTGAATGAAAAGAAAAGTGCCTATAGGAAGAAATCAACATCTTGTCAAATTTTCCAGAATGCCTATTAGATGTCCAAAGGAACATACCCCTCAAACTGCTCACCAAAATCCTTTTCTTTGTGTAGACATCACCACACAATGGCATAAGCATGATTTCACACATCAGTTCATGCATAGCCCATGGTACCAACTAAAAAAATATTAAATTCCTTTTAAGGTCTAGAGTCCAGCACTTTTCTACTCAGATGAATAGAGAACCCTGTGGTTGGTACCTCCGCCCAGCACATCAAGCCGTCAAATGCAACAGTCTTGCATAGCATCAGTTCTGCAGGAGGTGTGGTATAATCACATTAGTCTGAACTTTTCCCCCTTCCACTGGCTGCAGCTGGAGATGATAGCTGGCAATAGGTAGGCCATGGGTTTAGCAGTGGTACATCAATCTTAATTCTTTCATTTCATAGCTCTTTCATTTCTTCCTGGCAAAAAGTCCCTATGTTAATTTATTTTAGGATGGATGGGTGGGTGGATGGCTGGATGGATGGATAGACAGACAGATAGATGGACAGATTTCTACCTCTTCTCTCGTCTTCATCCTATTAAAAATGATGATTCAAAAAAATTCTAATGCTATACATCTATTAAAAATGACATTGACTCTCCTTGGAACAGAAAGGAGAAAGTAAACTGGAGCATTAAATAAGAGCAACTGAGGAACACAGCTCATTGAGAATTTATCTTAAGAGGATAGAAAATGAATCAATATTATACTGTATAAAATAAGATGATATTTCAGAAAAAAAAAGCAACCTCAGCTAAACAAGTCATTTCAAGCTTCAGAACTTTGTGCTGCCTCAGAGCTGAGAGAGGTCCAGAACCAGAGTTTCTATTTGAAATATTGAGAAGTACAAGTAAATAAATACGTGGAGGTCAGCATTCATCTTACAAAACTCTTAATGGACTGTTTTCTGTAATGTCTGAGACAGCAATATGTTATGAAGCTTGAAATGTCTCAGAATGCATTTCTGACTAGACTGCACTTCCTGATAGGAAATCTGCTTTGCCTTTCCTTTGCTTAGACTGTGGCATTGTGATTTTTTATCAAGTAGTTTGACTACAGACAGAAACACAGTTCCTAACTGCTTAACCGTGGCCCCTTTAAGGAAAATAGGGTTAAATTGTCCCTTTTGGGGCACAGTAATATTCACTATTCAATATGTGGGGTAAGCTATTATCTGCATCTCATACTTCTGAGCACAAGATCTGGAGATATTGTTATGTTGAAACTTCTCTCCCCAGTTCGATACTGTTTTCAAGGTGTCACTTTTCTTCTGGCTTTCTTTTAAAATGGTAACAAATTTTTTAATGTTTCAGAGAATCATATTCCATCACCATAGTGCTAGTGGTATGATGTAGCACTTGGGTAACAGTGGAAAAAAAATTAAGGCAGAGCACTCTGGAAAGAGAGGTTCAGGTATACTTACCTGCAATGAATAACTGTCATGGAGTCTTTCAGCTGATCTTGCAAGGTTGCTAGGAAGACTAGCAGTCACGGAGCCTCTACCTTGACCCTTTCCAGCCCAAGAGCATTGTTGCTTTGTCTTTTTCTTCTCATTCTTGAGTCACTGCTACATCTGCTGCCAGATCGAGCAGTGCTCTCCCTGAATCCAGTCTCATAGCACAGCTGGACTCACATTCTCTTGATCCCAAAATACTCAGAGGTTGGGGGGAAGGTGTTTATAAGATTTGGGCTTATTCTTTATTATCCTACTCTGATTTGAATGGTAATAAATTAAATTATTTTTCCCTAAGTCAAGTCTACTTGGCCTATGACAGTAATTGGTGAATGATCTCTCCCTGTCCTTATCTCAACTCAGGAGTGTTTTGTTATATTTTCTCTCCCTTGCCCTGCTAAGGGGAGGAGTGATAGACCAGCTTTGTTGGGCACCTGGCATCCAGCCAGGGTCAAGCCACCACAAAAATATAATCATGAATCATAGCAACAGGGTTCATGTCAGCAGGCAGTGCAGTATTTTAACACCAACTTCCCAATTTTGCTCAAGTCACTACCTGACCCAAAAAGTATCTGCCATCTTCAAGAAGTGGCTCAAGAGTGCAGCAGCAACCCTAACAAGACTGGGTGCTTCTGGATGAGAGCAGACGTGCATCTGCTTGGTTCAAGGTGCTGATGACCCAAATGTGTGACAGTCGTGCTTATTGGCTTTGATCACGGGGATTAAGCTAAACCCTGCCTGCATATATGTAAGTTGTTAGGTTCACTGTTCTGACAAATTCTGTGATTTCTATGAGCTAGGAGCCAAAAGAAAAAGAAGGAGGTCTTTATTTACATTTTATCTCCTACATCAGTTTTTGCAGTACCAGTGGAGAAGTTCTTGTCAGTTCATACTTAGATGCCTGGGGCTGCACTTTGAGCTACCATATTTGGAGAGAAACATTAAGTAAGACAATTCCTTAAAAAAACAAGCTTTTTAAAAGTTTTATTTTGACAATTGCAGTTTCAAAACTTTTAATTATTTGTACTGGTTCACATTTCTCTAGTCAATGTACTGTATGGATATTTTGTTAAATAATGAAATCAAGTGTTATGTTTCCTCAATACTGACATTCGGTTATTTAATCTTTGCTGAGAAGTGGAAAAGAGTCTACCATTTTTCATGTTAATTATAATGTAGGAGGATTAGCTAAATGCATATTAGTTTCTTTATTTTTTTTTATTTTTTTTTTTTTACTGTTGTGGTAAACGGACCTGGTATCTTGAAATGCCTTTTTAAGCCAGCTAGACGGAACTACCACTCCCATGGATCACCGGGAAGTCTTCTGGGAAG
>JAVSBS010017781.1:0-15880 GCA_033124195.1 Coracias cyanogaster
GATTACCTCCCTGTCTTCCATGTGCCTTAGCATATCCTCCAGGAGGATCTGTTCCATGATCTTCCCAGGCACAGAGGTGAGGCTGACAGGTTGGTAGTTCCCAGGGTCACCTTTTTTACCCTTTTTAAAGATGAATACAATATTTCCCTTTTTCTAGTCACTAGGGACTTCACCTGACTGCCATGACATTTCAAACATTATGGAGAGTGGCTTGGAAACTGCATCAGCCAATTCCCTCAGTACTCTGGGATGCACCTCATCAGCTCCCATGGACTTATTTATTTTCAGGTTCCTCAGGTGGTCACAAACCTTGTCCTTGCTTATAGTGGGAGGGACTTTGTCTACCTGCTCCCTGTCTTCTGGGCCATCAGCTGGAGGGCTGTGAGGAGAGACGTTGCTAGTGAAAACTGAGGCAAAAAAGTTGTTGAGTACCTCAGCTTTCTCCTCGTCTGTTGTTCATCTTAGTTTTGGTTCATATAATTACCACACTAAGTTCTGGCAGAAAGAACACAGTTAAAAAGGCTTGAAACCATGCCGTTAGGCTTTTACTACATACTGATGTGACAGGTATATATTATTATTGCACATTGACTACAATGCCTATCGAGGATGACACCTGTGACTCAACATATTGTGCCTGTAATTCAAGAGTGGGACTTGATAACATATAACCTTGAGCATACAGTAGCATAATTACTAAAGAAAATTTAATGGAATTACAAAATTAATTTACTCTGACATATTTGAAAAAATACACAGTTGGTACACTGAGAGATCAAAGGATTAGAGACTGTGTGCCCAAAGCTAAAATGTAATAAAATATATGGTCTTGCAGGTCCTAGTCCAACTCTGTAAGTGGTCTGTGCAAACTGAGCTAGAGCAGACAGGCTGCAGAGGCAAGCCGTGACTCCTCTGGCTCCAAGTCACCCGATGACCATGGCGGCAAAGCAGTTTCTTCACTGCTGACCAGTGTAGGACAGTGCATAGGCCCATGTGCACCATCTCTTCCGCTGACACTTTTCACAGGGGCTGTACATGATGTTATCTGCCTGAAAAGCTAAAATTAATGGTAGGGAGAGGAAGAAGACTAAAAGAGCTAGTTTTCCTATGTTTTGGTATTCAAGATATTGCAAATGTTAACTGGCAGCTGCAATTTCTACCACGTGCTTTAAATTATATGGATAAATATGCACAGCCATAATTATTGCAGATGGGTCCCCTAAAGACAGTACAGAGCTGTGGTGGGGAAGCAGGCTGTGGCTTGGTGCAAGCAGCAGGCAGGAGTCCATCTCAGGGCTAAGTGAACATTTTATTACCTGCTCTGGTGGAAGAGCATCTGCCCTGAACAGCGTGACAGAAAGCCACTTGTCTGCCCTGCCACATGGGCATCAGAGCACCTTCACAAACAGCCAATTGTGGCACATTTCTGACCTGGTCGTGTTTCAGCTGTGGTGCCTCAGTGGTCACAGTTAAGCTTGATTACAGAAGAAAACACCTCCAAAACCTACTGACTACAGCACAAAAACTAGTGAAAGAAAGCAATCAGTCTAGAAACATGTGCATGTGTAGAGTGATGTTTGGTCTTGTTCATGACAACCAAGGCTAACAGAAGACAGCGTGTGTGATCCCCAGCCCACAGCTGGACCAGGCACACAAAGGAGGATGCTGTCCCGTTAGTCATCTACAGATGATATTTCTATTTTGACAGGGATTTTACTCAGAATGTAACCCTGCACTGCACCCAGCCCCTGGACTCCAAATGCAATGCAAGTGCCAGTGGGATTTATGGGCCTAAGCTCGTATTTTGTGGATTATGCCAAGAGCATGTTTATGCTGCAAGCATAGAATCACAGAATCTGTTGCGATGGTAGAGACCTTAAAGATCATCTAGCTCCAAGCCCCCTGCTATGGGCAGGGACACTTCCCAATAGAGCAGGTTGCTCAAAACCCCATCCAACATGGCCTTGGACACTTCCAGGGAGAGGGCATCCACAACTTCTCTGGGGAACCTGCTCCAGTGTCTCACCAACCTCACAGTAAGGATTTCTTCCTTAATTTATTTTCCTTTCTTCTAAATCTACCCTCTTTCAGTTTGAAGCCGGTACCCCTCATCCTATCACTATACTCCCTGATCAACAGCCCTTCCCCATCTTTCCTGTAGGCCCCCTTTAAGTACTGGAAGGCTGCAATAAGGTCTCCCTGGAGCCTCCTCTTCTCCAGGCTGTACGACCCCTGCTCTCTGAGGAGGTACTCCAGCTGTCTGATCATCTTCATGGCCCTTCGCTGGACCTACTCGACCAAGTATGTGTCTTTCTTATGCTCAGGGCCCCAGAGTTGGATGCAGTACTCCAGGTGGGGCCTCACAAAAAAGCAGAGTAGAGGGACAGAGTCATTTCTCTCAACCTGCTGGCCATGCTTCTTTTGATACAGCCCAGAATGCAATTTGTTTTCTGGGCTGCAAGTGCACATTGCTGGCTCATGTTCAGTTTTTAATCCACTAACACCCCCAAGTCCTTCTCTGCACTGCTGCTCTCAATCCACTCAGCGCCCAGCCTGTATTTGTTCTTGAGACTGCTGCAGTCCAGGTGCAGGACCTTGCACTTGGCCTTGTTGAACTTCGTGAGGTTTGCACAGGCCCATCTCTCAAGCCTGTCAAGGTCCCTCTGGATGGCCTCCCTTCCCTCCAGTGTGTTGACCGCACCACACAGCCTGGTGTCAATCTGCAAAATTCCTGAAGATGCACTCAATCCCACTGTCCATGTTGCCAACAAAACTCTCATCTCAGCAGCAGCATTTTGTCAGCATCTGACAAAACTCTTGTTTCCCCTCTTTGTTGCTCAGATTCACAAAGGGACCTCAAATTCACAAGAGGACCTCAGAAAAATTAGGCAATTACAATCCTCAGGATTTTTGATTTGTTTAGACAAAATGCATGAAGAATGAGAATGTAAAATATTTATACAAACAAATGACATCTTACCGTTTTCTATGCTAACCTGGCAAGAGTAGAATGAAACACAGTTTACACTGGAATTCCCTCTCCCAGTGGGTAGAAATTAGATATCCGACATGACATAGTGTTAAAAAAAAAAGTCAGTTGAGAAGTTACCATGCCGCAGCCTGATATTTGCAGCTCAAGCCTCCTTTCTTTCAGAGTATGCCTTTTCACATATGTGCAGAGGAAAAACGTGTAAACTACCCTCTATCTTGGCCTCCTCAGCCCCATTTCTGGTACCATCATTTCCATACGCTCAGGTGGCTCATTCTTAAACTCGGTCTAGTTGCATCACTAAAACTTTAAAAGTTGTTCTTATAGTTAAAATCTGCCTAGTCATGAAAACATGTGGAGACTCACACACTCTCCTAAGCTACATTAAAAGTAACCTGAAGTATTAATTTAACACAGGTAGACAAGTCATGTTAAAGCAAGCAATTCTGAACGTGACACTTCAATGTACTGCTGATGTGATAGGCATGACGATGCCTGGATAAGGAGAGTTGGCCCCAAAGGCTTGATTCCAGTTATGTTCATGGTTTAGCATAAGGCTCTTAAACTGATTGTTTTGTATTGCATTTGTCTCTAATAGCATACATTAAATAAGCAGATAGTATTAAGAAACCATTCTTAATACATAACACATAGCTAGCTTTTGTAGGATGCAGACATTCTCATCTCTCCATAAAACCAGCAGCTGTAATGGCACCCTGTATTCCTGGTGATACCCCCAGGAAATAACATCCAGTCACAAGTGAAGTAGGCAGACTGCTGCTGCCATCAGCAGTGCTACTTTCTAAAGCTTGATAGGCTTTCACTGGAGAAGTTCTTCCTAAACAAGGATGCCTAAAGCAGGTTAAATAGCCAAAACTCCCTCACAGGGATTACTTCTGATGAGCTGCTGAACAACAGCATCTCTACTCTATTCTCAGCACCTGCAAAAGGCATTAATAGCCACCACAATTACTACAGTGAAAAGGCATGGAGAGGTGCTGAACAACTCCTACTACAGCCATAGGTTTATTAAAAAACACAGGCCTTCCAGGTTGCTGAGCACCCCTGGCATACTTTAATAAAAGAGCAGAAAGGCAGACACTTCTTTTCATGATTTCCTGCAGGGGAGCCAGCTTCATGCTGGCAAAGCCATAGCAACCCAGACAACAACAAAGCATTGAGGCAGTAACTATCTAAGTGAAGCATTTTCATTAGCGATTACCCTGGGCCAGAATGCAGCATTTGAGCCCCTTCCCCTAGAAACATTTTGGTAGAGCTGAGATCTGAAGCAGGACTTTGTGCCTTGAGTCTATTTTTCATGTAACACTTGGTATAAGGCTTGTGTTGAAAGCATCGCGGAGGAGAAGGGAACACAACACTTAACTCTCAGCTCCCAGGGTGATAACAACTTCTACCTTAGCACAGCTTTAGCTCACAGCTACAACGTTTTGTAATGCACATGTGGAGCTCCCCTTTACAAGAGGCCGTTCTAACTGTGGAAGGATAACAAGCCAGTTATGGGAAGGTGAGTACTCTAGCTGCTAGAAGTTGCCAAGTTGCTAATGACTGCACAAAGATTAAATCAGAGCCAGGGCTTGATCAACAGTCTCAGCAAATGCCATTGGGGCAGGCTCTCTTGGAGCAACAGGAGAAGATGCATCAGAAGCAGCTACAGCTATTTCTGAATGGCAGAAGCCTTTGCGCAGCAGCAATGCTGCCCAGACAGACCTACACCCACCCAGGGAGCTGTTCCTTCCCTCTAGGGCTGCAAGATTAAAATAATACATCATATTTGTGTTGCCCTTGAAACACTGCCACTTCATGTTCACCAAATCACATCACCTGCTGCTTCAGAGGAGAGTCAAGAAACAAACCTCCGCTTCCCTAAAAAAATCAGAAAAAAGACAAATGCTCCATCTCCAGCAAAGCCCTCTGCTCTCTTAATTACACTTAGCAGCATGAGCATGCTTTTTCCCTCATCCTCTCTCTAGCCTGGTGTCAACAGCCTGCCCCAGGCTCCATAGGAAAGATGTGACCTGTGATGCACAAGATTATTAAGTTGTTTGGTTTTTTTTAATGCATTTCCAGTCCAGCCAGAAAAAAACAACAGGCTCCTTCAGTGAGGCTGTGAGGCAGGAGGGTAAACAATCATCAAGACTCCTGCAATATCCCACCTAGAAAAGCAATATTAAGGGAGCCTTTAGGAGAGGAGGTGCTCTCCAGTCCTTCAGGCTCTGTGTCCCTCACACACACTTACCTGGAAAGGAGAGGAAGGGTGAATTAACAGAAGAATTAACAGCTGTAGCAACCACGTGTGCTTTGAATTTAACCTACCCTTAGCCAGGGAAGAGACCGAGGGTGAGAAAGCCATTATTTCCTTAACTCGCCTCACAACTTGGGTTTCAGTCTGCTCTATGTCACTGGGGAGTCTGAAGGGCCTCTGCTTTTGTTACTGTTGCTTATGAAAATCTCTTAACAAATACCTCTGATCCCCATGTAAATCTTTTTTTGATTATCTATCACAGGCTGCGGCCCAAAGGCAACACGCATTTTCATATCATCAGGATTTTCCTGTCATTTATAACTCAATTAAGAAAGGAAAAGACACATATGTGAGCACATTTTTCAGCAGTTTGCTGTAGACTGGGAAGGCAGTTGTTTTCTTTAGCTGCTGCTGCTGCTATAAATCAAAATGTGTAGATATGAAAATATTAAGATATCCATATTTATAGCTACACGAATAACTGGGTTTGTGGAGTGCTCACCAAAGAAAACCAGTCACTTCACAGACTCAAAATTACAAGCTTTTGGCTTCCTTTGTAAAATGAAACTGAAAATGCTCATGTCAGAGCAATAAAAAAATATAGTAATCCAATATGGAAGTATTTTGTTCATTTTATGCCATATTTTCTATGTTCATTTTATGCCATATCAACATTGTTACGTTGATAGTTTAAAAAGCAAGATAAGGTTCTTTGAAAGGGAAAAACACTTATTTGTTGAAAACATTTGTTTTCAAATGTTATTTGTTGAAAATGTCAACTTATTTGTTGAAAACATCAAACAAAATCTACCTATTTTCTCCCTGACCCATTTAGTGAATTCAAGTCAACTTAATGTACAGCTTCAGTCAACCAAGAGTATCAAGCAAGTTTCACAGCCCTCTTTACCACAGCACCCAAGTACTGGTTATCAGAAAATACTTTTTCCTCCCTTTCTAGTCTTAGAAATTTGGGCTTCAATAAATAAGACACTGCTTGCAGCAGCTGCATGGTCACGGGCAATGGCCAAGCCTCCCTGTGGCTGCAGGCAGCACTCACAAGCCTGGACATAGCTCCTTATGGCACCAAGCACTGATTCTGGGCACCATCTGTTCAGTTCCTCTTCACTCTCTTCCACGTACACCAGTCTTAGGGGCTAGAGGAAAATGAATGTAAACACTTAAACATTCATTATCATACCAATAACTTGTTCATGGGCACACTGATCATTGCCAGTTTGGTTTGATACCATGGCAACGCATCACCTGGGATCTGGCTGCCAACTGCAGTATTTTGCTTATTTTGTAAGCAAGTTTACATTTTGTAATTCTAGTAACAAACCATTAGGATGGGCAATTAAATATATGCTATAGGGATTCAAATATAAAGCCTATTTTAAAATAAAGCAATTTATTTGGTCTGTCACTGCGCAGATCCAGGCAGATGTGTTTGTGGTTTTTGGTTTAACAGAAGAATCCCAACAGCAAGAAAAGGGATGGTACCTGGCTCCCTGGGCCAGCAGGGTTGAAGCCCACAAAATACAGCCCAGTTTCTTAGTCTGGGTCAAGCAGCTAACTGTCAGCATGAAAGCTGATCTGAATTCTCAGTATTGCCAAATGATGATTTAAAGTCTTTTCGTTCATACTGCAAACAACAGTTGCTGCCCTCACAGCTTCAATCTCAATGTATCAATAGCCAAGCTGAAAGGAAATGCATGATCACTGAGGTGGAAAATGAATAATCACAAACTACTATTTAATATCCCAACTTGTAGTTGGAAGTTTTAGACTAGGATACTTCTGAGATAGTGCCTCTCCCCTAGTTGTTACCCAGTTGCAGTCACCTTTCAATCACGACATTTCATTGTTGCATTCAGAAAAAACATTTCAAAAACAAGCTATATTTTCTGCAATGTTACCCACATTGTAATGCATTAGCTCCCTTGCATGTTGCCAGTCAGCAGCATCAGGCTTTCACATGGCTTCCGCTGCTGAGCAACACCCCTGTGCTAAGACCTCTCCTTTTTTGCTATTAAGTGGGGCACCCCTCCCCCAGGTGTTTTGATCCCAACCCCTGGCATTCCCTGGCTTGTCCTGAGTCTGTAACACCATTATTCCTGGGCTCCTTATGCTGGAGGAGATACAAAGCATATCTGTTTTTCACACTCCATGTGCTGAGTTAGTCTTGCTTAAAAAGTTATACAAAAAAGGCAGTCTGGCAACTTAGCAAACAGCAACATCATTCCCTTACTCCAACCTTTACTTTGGCATCTCTTGCTAGCTGAGCTCCAGGCACCAACACTACCATGCTGTTTGTCTGGGGGATGTTTCTTGGAGGTGCCCTTCAGCCAGAGGGGCCAAAACTCTGCAGCACCTAGGCCCTCAATTCTGACCTTCAGAGCTGACCTCCAGAGCTAATGCAGCCATTTCACAGTGTGGCCCCTTTCCCTCTGCTGTTCCGCACCGTCCACACTTGCCTTCCTGAGGCACCTTTGGGCAGTAGCAGCTTCTCCCGGCCTTCATTTCTCCTTTCCCTCTGTCCCATCCATTCCTCCCTAGGAACCTCACCCCTATTTTCTCAAGAATGCACCTGCCACTCTCCACGACAGGGGGAATCTTAGCCCACAGTCTGTGTTAAATGTACTACAAAAAATGTTTATTTCCAATTCATTTACACTGTTGTTCTTGCAGTTTTCTGGGGTCTATTTTCCCTAAGTTCTTCAGCTGAGAATTGAAACCCAGATCCCAGGACTATAAAACAAGCTTCCACAAGGAAAGTTGTTCTGTGAATTGTTCTTTTAACACACAGATAAAGGATTTAAAAGCCAAAGAGGAACAAGACAGCGATGACAGCCCTTACTTGAAACCTGCCCTGTAACTCCTGCCTGTATTTCAACATCCCCTCAGCCACAGCACATAATATAACCATTCTCTCTGAGCAATCTCAGTCAATATTAATCAAAGGCACAGGCAATTTAACACAACCACCAGACTGCTTTCTCAATCTTCACAACAAAGGCATCATTTTTTTGCTTTTGCTCTTCAAAAATAATCTCCATCTCTGGGTAAATTTAGATTTCAATGGAAAGTGCAGAAGGTCTCTAAGAACCTCATTAAAATGCTCCTTTCACTGGGGCAAGGCAGGTGTTTTTATTTGCAGAAATCCAAATGGAGTTCCAGGCCAGGGGCAAACTTGTGCCCCAATAAGAAAGGTGGCAATGGGCAGTTTGCACTGGCAGGCAGATTTCACTTTCTGCAATTTGCTTCTGAAAAAGGTTAATCTCTGATGTGCTTTGAGGAGGCAAATGCCAACCTGCCATACATGCAGCCACATACAATGGAAAGTTTTTTATGGCCAAGGACAGAAAGGTCAGGGATGCTTATCAAGTTCACATTTCTCCCAGAAAGCCATGCTGAACAGAAAGCGTCTCAGTATGAGCCTCTGCTCACAGTCAAATGAACGTGAACTAAGGAATATAAACCTGCAGATGTTGGGAAACAGGCAAGAAAGTACAATGTGCATGTGCTACAAAGGACATTGTCTGTCCCAGGCATCCCATATGTTCCCCATATTGTGCTATCAAACTATGACAAAAATGAGCCATTAAAATTTCTCATCCTTTAACAAACAGATTTGGTAGAAATGTGGTCTATATAAGGCTAAGGCTTGAGAGGCCCAGTAAGTGGAAAGGGAAGTGCATTTTTGTGAGCAACACTACAGCAAAGCAGGATGTTTGCTGCCCCCTATGCCACACACATTTAAACTGAGCCTCACAATAGTTATGAAATTTTTTAGACCACATACTTTAGGTAGCCTGAGACACAATTATCTTGGGGAAATCCTTCTAGCTCCCAGCAAAACTGGTGAGCTAAACCTTGCAACTGAATTACACTACACTAATAATAAAGAGCAGAAATCTGTGCTAACAACAAGACAGGCATTCAGGGTAGCTGTGCTTGCACAGTTTTTACACACCTTGGGTTTCTGCTTTCCTCAGAGGGACCACGCCCAACTGATCCAGATCCCATTTTAGAAATCACTCTCTGTGTAACCACAGCACAGATGTGACAACACTGCTAAGGAGAGGGTGGGTGTGTGACACTGCTGCCTTTTCTCTGAATGTGTTGATATGAGCCTAGTCCCTGAAAATGAAGGACAGCTCAAGCATGAGATACTGAAGGAGGTACCCAGGCAAGTCCCAGTAAACTAGTGTGTCACAGGAGCTGACCTATGAGCAAAATTGCTTTCCTTAGCAGCTGACTTAGAAGCTAAGTCCTTTATGAGCACAGCTGATGGAACAGATGGGAGGAGACAGTTCCTTCCATGCTGGTGATAGCAAAGAGGATTAAAAAAAAAAGCTTACAATGCAGTACAATATCAAAGCTAGCAGAAGGAAGACTGAAAATCGGGAGGGGAAAGAAAAGCAATTTGACCATCAGAGAAAGGAGTCATTTTTATTCACATCTAAAAAATTACTACCGATCACGGAATGAGTACTATCTCTAAGTTCATCCTGCTCACATCTTGCAAATTTTGCTGAAATGATGCAAAATACGATATCTGTAATCCCTGCAAAGTAGTCTGTCACTTGCATCTTATTGCCAGCCACCCCTCAGGAGCTCTGCTTTCGGGCAACTCCTACATCTGAGGCAACTGACCTCTCCTGGCCTTTGGTACAGCCAGGGTACAAAGGTGATACAGATGCAGCCATTCCTTCCAGATTCTCCCATGCCTCTTCTCTAACAGCTCCCATCTCATCAATTACTCTATTCAGATAAAAAAGTTGACAGCAGAAGTATAGCACTGTAAGGAAGAGGTGCAACAAAAAAACCTTCCAATATTTCACAGGTCATCCTCTGAGGGACCATCACAGTAAGTTCAAATTTTTTTCTTCAATTACATTGCTAGCTTTTTCCTCAGAGCTGTATTTCAGAATATCCTAGAGTACTTACATATTTTAGTATATTATTTCCCCTACATATTTACAAGAACAACACTTTACCCTATAACTCTTTTTAACTTCATTCATTTTAAATCCGAGCATCTCTATTTCTTCTGTATTAAAATCTCTCTCATAGCAGGCTTATGTTTTAAAAAAGTAGTGATTTTTATGAAAGTCTCTGACATAAGAAGCTGGTATCATAATTTAAGTTCTTGTTTGCTGACAACTTTCCAAACTGCCACAATGCTATGCCACTGTGGCGTGTAACAGCTAAAGTCTGGTACAGCTGCAGCACAGATTTAACACATTCTTGATTTATTCTAATTCTGATCTTATTTTGAGAAGTCCAGAGGCTTTTTCCTTAGTCTCATCATTCACTTTTGGTGGTAAAACCCCCCCAAAACCCAAAACACCAAAAAACAAACCACCCACAAATAATCCTGCCCTGTTGTTGTAGGACTTGCTGAAAATGTCTAAAGGACGGAAGAACAATTTATATTTTTGCTATCTAAAAACTGTGAAACTCCTAAACAAAACTCCTCTTCTGTCAGGAGTGCTGGGAATTATTCTTAGCACATGGTGACCTGTACGCAGGCTTTTGCAGTATGGACACAAAGAAAATCTGTCATCAGGAAGCACCGCTCTGCCCTCCAGCTGGAGGTGCGTTATAGCCACAGCTCCAACCTGCTCATTCTGAGTAACTGACATAAATTGAAATTCCCACATTACAGAAAGTTTCAGTAGAGGAGGCTTTTGCAAACAGATTCCAATATAAGCTGCATTGATGTAAATGTCTTCATATGATTACAGATCACAGTGGTGGCAAACATATTCCATGACAAATGCAACAAAATTCATCTGATTATATTTACCCTGGGATAACTTGCAGCTTTCAGTATAACATTTTCAAAAGGAACCTTGTTCACCACAAACACAAAGTCTCTCTAACTGCTGTTACTCCTTTTACTTGCCCAGTACAAAACCGAAGAGCACACAGAGTACCTCTGCTTGTTACTGCTGCTGCTCCTTTCAATTCCCAACCTCTTTTCCAGTTTTTCAGAGTAGCAAGATACGCTGGTTTGTCCAGGCTGAGCCCACCTTCAGTGGTTAACAGGCCATATCCGTGCAGCTCTCCACCACTGGTCCAATCTATGTTTTATTCCCATTAGGGCAGCTCAGTTTGCTGCCTAAGCAGGCCCAGACAAAGATTACGCTGCCACAGCGGTTTCTATGTGGAAGAGCTGTTTCTTTTTAATGCCTGTCATGCCTGTAGCAGTGTGAAGCTGCTTCGCACAACTCTGTGACCTGAAGTCAGCAGTGGGAGCGAGATGGGGCTGCCTTCAAGTCATCTGGCTGCCAACCACCAGAGAACAAGCTTTCCTTTGGGGGTGCTGTTTAAAGCTTTTAAAAACCCACTTTAGATAACACAGTTTTTATTTGCCACATGTAAAAGTGGCCTGCAAAGGGGGTAAGTGAAGAGAAAGAAAGTGGGCTACTTAAATCTACAGTGTTATACAGGTCCAGATATAGTCACTTATTTCTTTTATACTATACACAATAACCTTGTTCTCTGGATGTTAAGTACAAAAAATGAATCTCAGGGGATTCTTTCAGTTTAGTTATGCAGTCCAGATCAAAGCATGGTTTCAGTTACACTAGGAGAATATTCTGGGTGCTCTGAATGTATATAATGCGCTCAGAACTAGCCAAAATACTGATCCAATACATCAGTGAGCTGGGAGGTGCTGAAGTAGATAAAATAGCTACTAAACCCAAAGGAGCATATAACAAAAAGGATGGAAAGCACAGCAGTGATTTTGCAGTGATGGCAGGTGACTTCAATCCTACAGATAGCAGGAAAAGAACACGCTTGTCATCTGTTTCTGTGTTGCTTGTATCTCAGTACTGGAAGTGTTCAGGTACCTACCACCAAAAGCATGTTGTTATTCAGTATATTACATTTTCCAGACTAAAACTACATCTTTTATGCTTAAGCCTGTCAGTTCTTCCCACGCTGGCAGTTAACAGAGCACTAAAGAAAATTTCAAGCAGTGACATCTCAACATTTCCTCTTCCAGGTCAGCTATTTTTTAATATATATATATATTTATTTTTTTTAATATATTTATATATATAATTAATCAGAAATGCAGTACTGCATCTTGCCTGCTTATGGTCAAGAAGCACTTCTTGATCCACACTGTGGCTGCTAGGTGACTTTAATCATGGTACTTAGAGAAAAGCGTATGAAGGAAAGATTATCTTCCCTATGTATACACTCCACCATTGGGAATCCTACCATGAACTCTGAAGATAGGCTGTCAAAAATAAAGGTCAGGCCCAGTCTGTCCTCCTGACCATTTTCCTGCCTGTTTAAGGGAACAGACTTATCCTCATTCATAGCATGATGCAGGAGAAACATTGGTTCCACCTGCAACGCAGCAGACACAACACACGCAGAAAACAGGAAAAAGGGGTAAGAAGCAGAAGGGTTTGTGGGGCTTTCCCCCCTCCTAAAAAGCAAGCTTCTTCAAGTTGCAAGAGGCAAGAGTTCTAACACTGAAGTTCCCTATAAGTATTAATAAGTTCCTGCTGTCACGATTAAGGGAATTTCAAACTTTCACTTATTTTCAAAATAGTCAATACCAGGAATTGGCTGAAAGACATCCATGTATTTGACTTGCTAACAATTAATTATTTCCTATAGGCTTAACATCCAATGAAGGCACCGCCAGGTGTGAGGTTCCAGCTCACAACTTGTTGCATTTCCTAGTTGAAACAGGGCCTCCTTTCAGGTTGGCTTTGACCTGGAGGGTGGGTAGTGGCCAGGCAGGCAGCCCACACTGTCACGCACAGCTCCCTGTCACACAAAGAAGTACCAAGCTGCTGTCAGGCAGCTGTGTCCTCACACAGCATCATGTCAGCAGACAGAGTTTTTGTAATGGGCACTGAATATGAACATGGATTCGTTAATACAGGACTGCTGCCTGGTATCTGTTATGAGGTGATAACAAGTTTTAAACACTGAACTGAAGCTCCAAACTTACCTAAAAGTACTGAGTCAATTCAGCTGTATCAGTTTAAGTTTCATTTAACCAACTAAATCACTTTCACGTTCCAAATTTAATAGCAATAACCACAGGAGATTTTTTTCCCCAGCATTTACATAAGAGATTGTGGGTCTGACTCTCTTCCTTTTGATGCTATTATTGTTTCTTTTCAAATGAGTATTATCACCACCTGCTCTTGTTTTAGTTTATATTGCCTTAATGCAGCCCATGATCTACCAAATCTCTTCTCTATGAGCCCATTCTGTATCAATTCCCCAACTGAAGTCTCAAGACCAGAATTCAAAGCGATTTTAAAGTTATAACTGCTGTTTCAAAACTGAACAACTATCCTGTGGCAGCAGAGTTCAAGACCACAGGAATCTGTCGCTGTAATGTCTCCAGCCTTCCCTACTTTAATGAGGCTTCCTTAAGGGGGAGCAGCTCTGCTCTCATTACTTATGTATCAAGCTGAAATAAAAATCAGTCGTGCCTAAGCCTTTCTTCTAGTGTCCCTGTAGAAAAAAAAAAAAAGTGTTTATTTTCTATGAAGAATAAGAGAGGAAGAAAATATGTGAACTGCAAACATCAAAGCAATAATAATCTAGAGTTAACTCCTCGTTCATTCTCATTTACTCATCCAATTTTGTTGTTGCATGACTGCACTTACTATTATATCTACTTACCATGTGCTAGGTAAAAGAAAATGGTACAACCACTGCCAAGAACTTCAGTAAATGAAGCTTTTGCTTTCCTTGCCCCAGCTGCTCTCTGCTTCTTTGCAATTTTGACAATCAAGAGGCTGCTTTGTACAAAGCCAGTGCTTCAGTTCCTGGTGAAAGGTTTCAGAGCACCAGCAGCAAGGGCCGCCTTCCCACGGCACTTCTGCTGCGCTGTGACTCTTACACCAGTGCGAGTTTTTTTCCCCTTTTCTCTCAACAGAGCAGCTTGCGTTGTCCCCTCTTGCTCCTGAACTGGGAGACCACATCCTGCATTCAGGACATTCAAATTAAGAATAAAACCTCAAAGTCCTTCTAACGATGTCACTGAAGTCATTCTACCTTCAGCAAAAGGAAACAACCAGGTACCCAAGGGTAAAAAAGAATTTCCACATAGGATGGACCATGGTTGAAGTGACAGACAATTAACTGTTTTTTACAGCTGTGAAAGGACAACAATGATGTCCTATTAGGCCTCCTTCCTTGGTGGTCATTGAAATTGGGTATCATACATTGTTATCAATAAATATGGTACCTTCTGCTCATGCTCTAGGCCCTGCAATTTTTCTGATAAAGTAATCAGCAACAACACAGTTGAAATCTTTTTTCTGTTTTGCTCAGGATAGAGTCAACAACATCCTGTGATCAAAATGGGAAAGAGAGCCATCTTAACACTGCATATTGCGTCTTCACAAAATCTCCAGTTAATAGGCTTTGCACCAGCAGCCTTGAAGAAGGATCCATCCCCTTCCTGCATGGCAGCCCATCACACAGCAGCTATGTTATTCCATCAGCATGGTCTGGAGACTCTGTCTGGTCTCTGCATTTGATCAGATACAAATGGAGACAGCCAGACCAGTGCATTAAAACTTAAGTTACCGAAAGGCAGCCAGACACAAACTTTCCGTACAGATGCCTCAGGATATTCTTCTTTGCTTTAGCTTCCTAAAAATAGAGCTTTAGAAGGGAATAAGGCTTTCAGGGTTTGCTTGTTTCTTTTTTAACCAGTTCTGAAAAGACTCCCTCATTCATAGGCTTTTGTGGCTTTCAGCAACTTACAGGTCAAAAAGCAGATGTACTGACAAAGGAAACCTGACCTACATCTTGCCTCACTACTCTAGGTTACATCTTTCCTGTGCATGCTTATGTAATAAAGAGGAATCAAAGGTTGTTCAGGAATTGCAGTCCCTGCTCCTGCCTCTTCAGTAGCTTTTCACCCAGCATTGGTGAATTTCTTTTAAATTTCTCTGCAACATTTTCCTGTTTCTGCAACAAGCAATTAAGAATATTTACTGACCTCAAAGGGGAGACATAGCACTTGAGTTAATTAAAGCTTGTAAGGACTTTGAAGGGCTTTATAGGAATGCAAAGTGTGTCATAAACAGAGGAAATGACCCAGCAGAGACACAAAGGTCACATCTGGCATGAAGTGTGTCAAATAAATTTAGATTTATACAAATATAAATATAATATAAATATAAATATTTAGATTTAAACAAAAAGGTCGTGATCTAAATTGCTACAATGTGCTTTCTCACTGTACCTTAAATGAAATTTTACAACATAGTAATCAGATAGGTAATAATTTCACATGGTACTTGGTGAACTATAAGGAATGTATTTAAAGGCGATTTGCCATCAGAGATAACCTGGCAGAAACTACTAACTATACATGTTGGTGTATTATCTGCTTTAAGCTGTAAAAAGACAGAGTGAGGGCTCCCACAAGCACAAGTGAAAACAGAATCATAGAATTGTAGAATCATAGAATGTGTTGGGTTGGAAGGAACATCTAAGGGCTATCTAGTCCAACCCCTCTACAATAAGCAGGGACATCTCTCACTGGGTCAGGTTGCTCAGAGCCCCATCAAGCCTGACCTTGAATGACTCCAGGGATGGGGCCTCCACCACCTCTCTGGGCA
>JAVSBS010017782.1:2280-12545 GCA_033124195.1 Coracias cyanogaster
AAAAAGAGGTGTGGGGTGGTTTTTTTTTTTTTTTTTTTTTTTCTTTCCCCCAGCTACTTAAGGAAGCCACGTGGATTCAAACTTCTGTTGATGTAGCTTTACAGAAGTACAATGTAGTCTTATACAAATAAAGGAGTTTCACTGAATGAAGCTCATTACTTTCCAGTGAGTAAACTGTATGTTACAAGCCAGGAGCTGCAGAAATACAACATAACCCTCCTGCAAACTTCAGATTCTGTGTTAGAGGCTGTGTGAAGGAATTCAGCCAAGGGAGTGGCTGAGCTCCTGGGATGAGCAGGAGGATACCCCTTTCTGCACTGGGGTCTGTAAGGGCTGCATCACTCCCAGTGTTGGCTGGGGGTTATTTCTGTGCTGCAGAACATGTAAGTGGATAGTCGATAGTGGTATCAGCTGATTGTAGGTGTGTACTACCAGGACTATCTGTTGATAGTGCTGGGGAAGGTGTGTGTAATCTGATACTGTTATTTAACAGAAAGCAGTATCTAGTAATTAGTATATTGCGATGACTGACTTCTGAATAGCAATGATATATGATTTAGCTTCAGATTTAACATCTGGTTTATAAAATTTTGATATGGTCTTGATGTTTGGTAATAGATGTTCTGAAGTTATTACAGCTCCTGAGATGAATTGGTATTGCTGCTGCTGTAATTATAGGAAGCAGCACTGAGGAACTTCTCATTTTCTGTAACATCATTTTATGGAGATGTCTAATGGGAGTTCTTGTCAGTGCTGAGTTCTCCAAATTATTGTTAATCAGCCTGTTTCTCTTCATTATCATCCTTTTATCTTTTTATCCTCTTTGGCATGTGTCTACATGCCTGTTTGGAAGTAATTTTAAGTTACAGCCTATACATTTTCCCTTTCCTAATGGGCTCCCATGAAGCTGCAACCGATTCAAAAGAGAAAGGTTTGTTGTTTTTTGCTGGTGGTTTGTGTGGGTTGTGTGTGCGCTTTGTTTGTTTGTTTTCCCCCAAACACTATAGACCCTTTTTAGGTCTATTTGTCAACTGTTCGTGGTAGGGTAGTTCTGACTTCCAGGCTGCATCATTGCAGCTGAGATGTGTGGAAGACAGGTGGCAGCCTGCTCTCTGCAATCCCTCCAGGAACCTGGGCAGCGCACAGCTCCAGCTCTGCAGCTGAGCTACGCTTGGCTGTTAAAGCTGTTGCTGCTAAAACAGCAAACCGTTTCCAAAAAACCTCGGGGCTTTTATGTTAGTTTGCTTCGTAAATGCGTCCTATTATTTATTTACGAAATTTGCCAGGTTGCATCGAAGTATAGCACCTTTGCTTAACATTTGTCAGGAAGATGGCAAGTGTAAACCAAGTTAATGACCAAAACTGCAGTCTAAATTAGTGTCTTGTTCTTTACTTTTTTTTTTTGCTAGGATTCATATTCCAAAATATAAAGCATGTAAATCTTTTGTCTTTTAGTGGATTTATCCATGCATTAAATTTGTTCATGTTCTTAAATTTGTCTTCCCTGCGGGACTTTGATGCAATCCATTTGCCTGCTGTATAAATAAACTCTTTATGTTCATATTCATTATTTTGTTATAAATATATCAATAAAATGGATCTCTATTTGGGGACCTTTTGGGAAGAAATCTGTACTTGTGTCCTAATGCATATTAGGAAAGTAGCTTCACAGAGGAGCTGATTTGTCGGCGATGGCAGCAGAAAGCTGGGATTGATATAAAGTCTGCACTAAGGAGGCCTTTGCGGGTGAAATTCTTGAGTTTAACTGTTACAACTTCTCTTTTCAAAGGTTATCTTTTCAAACAGTTTGAGCAATTTGTTTCAGAAAAAGCTTAAATGTTCTGTCAGCTGCACTATTGTTTCCAAACTTATCTCCAGTTAGGTTATCTGTGTTACAAAATTTCTTGTGTGACAACGAGATAATATAGATCTTCCTTACTTTTCCAATTTTTAAAATCAGGATATATCCCCGAGCTCCAAGTATACCTTAGAACCGTTGGATCTTCGTTTCTGACGGAACTGGTCAACCGTTTCAGGGCTACCCACCCCAGTAATAGCAATTACTCCTTCACTTGAAGGATGTTGATTGAGTAGCTCTCAAGCTTTGGTATATAATTTGCTGATTTAAATTTTTTTTTTTTTAACTCCTTGCTAGATGAGCCGCAACATGCAATCACTTAGCAGCATTTGCTTAGTTTAGGAGAAGCTTACGAAATTACAACTTTCAGAATGCTGAAAATGCCTGTTGCTGCCCTCTCTCTCTAATATTAGGATGCTTTCTTAGGCTTTAATAAATACATGTGGTGAATGAATTAGAGGACGTGATGACTGCAGGATTGCCTTCTAGCATGAATTGGATGGGCCATACCGCAGACTGTGAGATTTTTTCCACCTTATTTTCCCCACCCCTTCTCTGAATTTCAAAACTGTGCTGCTTTCCTTCTCTGAATTGCAGGTCTGGGTGAAAACCCAGAATGCTATTGAAATGGTCTTGCTGGCTAGGCTTAGGTTTAACTGAGAATCAAGAACACTTAATGTAAAGTTAACTAGAAGGCCTCTGTAGCTAGAGAGAGTATTTTAATAATTTTGGGCCCTGTTCTTCTGACCCACTGTAAGATTGTTGCTGAATCACTTATTTATATTGCTGTTGAACATTACAAAGGTGTGCAAATGAATATTTATGTTGTGGTTTTAAAAATGTTTCGGTGGTTGTGCTACACTGTTTTCTCCAGCATAAAGTCACTTCAGAAATTCCTGCTATTTTTTGTTGTTGTTGTGTATGTGTGTGTTTTTTGTAATCTGGATCATTTCAGTGACCTTGTTTCAATGGAAGCCTGCTAACATTTGCATTGGCAAACCCTGCTGGTTAGGAAGCATATCCTAGAATTGCTGCTGAAATGGCTTTGGTGTGGGAGAAGATGTATGGGATGAAACTCTTTCTGTTGATCTTGTCTGACAGAAGTGAAATTACTGAGTACTTGAGGAAAACTCCTGGCCTTGCCAGTTAGGGAAGGATAGGTTATGTGTATTGCCTTGTGTCTCTCAGTCTAGCCAAGTTTTACGATCTCTTTATTAAGTCAGAGTCAAAGTGGGAGGCTG
Source organism: Coracias cyanogaster (assembly GCA_033124195.1). Taxonomy (NCBI): domain Eukaryota; kingdom Metazoa; phylum Chordata; class Aves; order Coraciiformes; family Coraciidae; genus Coracias; species Coracias cyanogaster. The sequence goes on from JAVSBS010017782.1 coordinate 5,380, forward strand.
TGAAGAGGTTGTCCACAGTCATTGGGCTGGCATGTTACTTAATCTGAGTTCAGTTGTTGATGGCCTCTTCTGTTATTTCTTGTTTGCTTTCTTATTCTAAACTTGGATAAGGGTTATATGATTGTTTTATTAGATTTTGTCATCACAACTAGTGTGTATGTATTCTAATTTTTATCTAACTTTTCTTGCACCAGTCCATGCTTTTCCTTGCCACTTTTGAAACCTAAGTGATGATATCTAAATACTTAACAAGAATGTCTAGGAGAACTTAAGTGTGCAAAACTGCTGCTAGTGTCTGATGTTATATTACCCAGTGCTCCAACATGAGACTCAGTTTGGTCGAAGGATTTCAGCTTTGGAAGGGAATAGAGAGGACTGTTTCCTGATAATTCTCCTCAAGGCATATCAGGCTGGGGTAAGCCAAGAGTCTAATGACTCTTATGAGTCTTATGAACTAGCTGTGATGCTGAAGTAGCTAAAGATGATGTTGATGGTGTTGTTGCCTCTTGCACCTGTTGCAAATCCATATGCTGACTCTCACTTGATAAATACTTTAAAAAAAACAAACAAACAAAACCCAAACAACCCAAAACAAGCAGAAAATCCCCTTAATTCATATCCTCTAATAAAAGCTTCTTTCTGTGACCTGAAAACCACTGCATACTGTGTTCCTTGAAGGTGGGTAAATATAGGTGGAGGATATTGTGCCAGAGCGTTGCTGTAGTTTCTAGTCCTCCTTAGCAATTCTGGGGCTTTATTGTCAGTTGTCTACTGCATTCTTCTAGTTGTACCAGTGTAACTCTTTTTGTGGACCCATGTGGTAAACAGTATTAGGGAACTGATCCTCTTAAAACCATTTTTTGTCTTTGAAGTACCCGTGGCCACTGATCCCAGTAAGGCCCCATAGGCGCTGGTCTCAGTGTAACTGCAGTTGTGCAATGAGTATTATCATGTGAGGAAGGAGGGGAGAGGAGGATTGTGTGTGCAGATAAAAATTCTTATCAGTCTCTGAAATAATAATGAAATTTAGGATTGGCAGAAGAGCTCCAATGGATTTTATCTCAGTGGCTTAAGGTGTGTTCATACAGCTTTTTGTTAGGTTAGTTTTTTAAAAGGCAACAAGCTCTCTTGTGGAAGTTGCAAATGAACTGAGGCACAGACGTACCTATGCCTGTCTTCACCAGCAGTCTAAACTCATCTGCTGAGGGCTGAGGTACCTGAGAGGCAGCGCCTTTGAGTGTGTCAGGAAATGGGGGAATTCAGGGTGATAACCTATTAAAATCTGGAGCTCAGTCTTGCAGAGCTTTGAAAAATGATAATGGATTCTGGTACATGCTGTTGGAGTTGATAGTACAGAACGACATAACAGTTCCACACGGATTTGCCAGAAGCATGAGTTCATGTGTACAGATCTAGAAATGTGCAAGAGGTGAAGAAGGCGATGTATGTGGGAAGAAAAGCTTCTCTTGATGAATGTGGGTGTGAGTCCTAAAATGCTGTTACTCTGGGCCCTGGAGACTTGCACAAGTAGTACAATTCTGATGTAAAGTTTGGTCAAAACCTACAGGCTCACCTGGATTGTCCAAGAGAATTGCAAGATTTTCCAGTTTATTTTCTATTGCTTTGCCGAGTGCATAGTGTTAGACTCCTTACCTGAAACATTAGGTAAGTCTTTAATATTGAAGACAAACAGCTTATGACTCAGTCACAAGCAGCATGAACATCATACTTTAACTACTGGTAACAAAAAAAATGTGTAACTAGCAACAACAACAAAAGCAGACATCGGGCTCTATCTGAATCACTGTTCTTTTTGCTGTTCAGTATCCTTTTTAAAAGTGAGTTTGCAACTAGATTTTATTAGAAAATTCCATTTTTTTTCTCACTTATCTATAACTGTTGGGGAAAATTGTTTTGCAAATTTATTTAATCTGAAGGTAAATAAAATCAATATTGGGCTTTGAAGAAAAATAGTCTTTAACTAGAGGTAAACACTTAATTCTGATATTTGACGTGAGCCTTTATATTTGTCTCTCAAACTTGTAACCATTAAGAACTCTTAAAATAACTTGAGCAAGTGTGTTATTTTCCTTTGAGTACCCACATGAACACATTGCCTGCAATGGGCTCTCTGCCTCTTGGGAAAACACACGTTAGGCTTTTTATAGGATGACTGTTGACAAAGCTTGTCCTTCAACTTCAGTTGTAGAGATACTGTGTTGTAATTGTTTTTTTTTTTTTTCCAGAAGGCTAAAAAAAGTAGTTTGTTGCAGAAGCATATCACTAATATTTTAAGAAGAGGAAATACGAGAATTGTGTAACTGCAAATATAGGGAGCTCCATTTGCTTGTGAGGAACAATTAATGTGCTTAACTTACCTTTTTGATCCACTGTGAATTGTTTGTAGAAGTCAGGCCTGGTACATAATTGCATGTCTTACCAACCTTGACCTTTTTTATAAGCCTCAAATTGTTAACAATGCCAACACTGAAAGTTTTGAAAATTACATTTGAAATGAGCGGAGCAGTTGACACCACACTTGTTCCCAGCTCTCTGCACACTCTGGCACCTTCAAAGATTTATCTGTAGCCATAGATCAAGTCTGGAGAACTCAACTACAGATGAAACCTGAGGATCTAAAGATTTCTTTTTAACCAGCAGATTTGGTTCTCCTCTTGCCAAGGTCTCCCCTTGCCACCTCTGCAATGTGGGAGGTGTTGCTTTATGGCACATTCGAGTCCCTTGTTTCCTTCTTGCTTATTTGACAACTAAAACTTTCTAAGCCTTATAAGACATTATGCATAAGTGTTGAATATTCTTGCTTCCATGTAAAAACTCATTTGCCACAAATCAATCTTCATATGAAGAACAGTGTTTCTGTGAGTCATCCACTATCTATAGATATTAATACAATGACTGGGATGATCAATCCTAGGAAAAACTGTCTGAATCCCACAATTAAGAGGAAAAAAACCCAACCTCTTTGACTTCACGGTAGCATCTGGATTGACTTACATCAGTGTATAACTAGTCCTGCAAACATTAGGCTTATGTGAACTGGAGTGCTTATGGGAGCCTTACTTTTGTGACTGAATCATAAGGATTTGAATTAACAAGACTTAGTATCACAGCATTCAGGTTTACATGTCATACTGACTGATATGAGTTTGGTTGCTCTTGTAGGCAGCTAACCAGCAAGGAAGCGATGAGTAGAGCTAACTGATAATCTCTAGCCTTAGCAATGGCAACTGGCATATAAACTATTAGTGTCTTCTTCTGAAACGTTATTTCATTTAGCTTCTTTTTGCAGCAGGGAGTTCCCAAGATATTTTCACCATTTTAACAGCATTTAGGCTGGTAACTGTACTTGTCCCTTGGTCCCAGGAGCTCAACATCAGAGAAAGCTGTAGCATCAATTTTCCTTTATCAGTTTTTCTAGTGATAGAACCTGGCCATTGGAAAATGAATGGAAATACAGCATCCTTGCCCCAAGGCATCTATGGATGGAATCTCTGTTCACACAGAGAAGTCCAGACTTGTTTGTCTGGTGTGACCAGTCCCAGTGCATTCCACTGTAGCTCAGCACATGAAGTGAAGGATGTAAGTCACTCTGTGCAGAATCATCAAAACAGTGAGATTTCTGGTGTCTTATGCAGTGTGGCATGAAGTAAGCTGGAGATGTTAGCTAACTCTTTTCTTGTAGCGTTCCTGTTGACTAGAAACTGCCTGTATCCTGCAGCTGTTGTGTTCAGTTTTCTCAAGGTTCTGAAACATGAAAGAAAGAACAAGTGTAATGCATCTGTATAGTAAACCCAGTGTGTTTATAAATACTTTAGTAATGTATGACAAATGTATTAGAATTAAATATAGGCTATGATAAGCAAAACTCATTGAGCAATAACTTCGGTGTAGGAATTGTTGGATGGGCCTCAGTGACCATCTAGTTAGATGTCTGGATCATAGTAATGCTCCCTCCTGACAGTAAAACCTGTGTATAATTTGAAAGTTTTATATTAATTATAAAATGTTTCTGTGACACTTGTAATTCCGTAAAGAACTGTTGGCAAACTACTTTTAAGTGTTTCCTGGGCTACTGTATGCACGGTCAAAATTAACCTTACCTTCCAGTTCCTATGTATGTATACGGGTGCATGGGTTGAGTGTGTGTACGCTTTTTTTTCTCCATATACATATACATGCATGCATTCACACACATTTCTACAGTTTATTCCAGTTTGTCAAACAGTGATACTGGCTGGATCATGTTGTGCTATCAACTGGATAGCAACCTGTTGAACAAGCTGGCAGCTCACGGTGTAGACAGGTGGACTCTTCTCTGGGTTAAAAACTGGCTGGATGGCCGAACCCAGAGAGTTGTGGTGAATGGAGTTAAATTCAGTTGGTGGCCGGTCACAAGTGGGGTCCCCCAGTGCTCAGTGCTGGGGCTGCTCCTGTTTAGTATTTTTATCGGGGATTGAGTGCTCCTTCAGTAAATTCACAGATGACACAAAATTAAGCATGAGTGTTGATCTGCTTGAGGGTAGGAAGGCTCTGCAGTGGGATCTGGACAGGCTGGATCGATGGGCTGAGGCCAATTGTATGAGGCTTAAAAAAGCCACATGCCAGGCCATGTACTTCGGTCACAACAACCCCCAGCAATGCTACAGGCTTGGGGAAGTGTGGCTGGAGAGCTGCCTGGTGGAAAAGGACCTGGGAGTTCTAGTGGACAGCCAGCTGAACATGAGCCAGCAATGTGCCCAGGTGGCCAAGAAGGCCAAGGGCATCCTGGCCTGTATCAGAAACGGTGTGACCAGCAGGAGTAGGGACGTGATTGTGCCCCTGTACTCAGCACTGGTGAGACCGCACCTTGAGTACTGTGTCCGGTTCTGGGCACCACAGTACAAGAAGGACATTGACCTGCTGATGTGCAGAGAAGGGCAACAAAGCTGGTGAGAGGTCTGGAGAATATATTGTATGAGGAGTGCCTGAGGGAACTGGGATAGTTTAGCTTGGAGAAGAGGAGACCTCATTGCTCTCTTCAAATATTTAGAAGGAGGTTGTAGTGAGGCTTGCGCTGGTCTCTACTCCCAGGTAACTAATGATAGGACAAGAGGTAATGGCCTCAAGTTGTGCCAGGGGATTTGATATCAGGAAATTCTTTACTGAAAGAGTGATTAGCCATTGGAACCAGCTGCCCAGGGAAGTGGTGGAGTCATCATCCCTGGAGGTGTTAAAAAAACGGGTAGATGTGGTGCTTCGAGACATGGTCTAGGGGTTAGGGAGATGTTGGGATGAAGGTTGGACTAGGTGATCCTAGAGGTATTTTCTAACCTGAATGATTCTGTGATTCTATGTGCTCCCTTTGTTTGTTTTGTCAAAATGAAATAATAGTGGAAGGGCAGAGAGGCCTTTCTGCTGGGAAGAACTTAACAGCTTCAATCCAGTGGTTAGTACATGAGACCATGCCAAAAGATAAAGTGAATTAAAATATAGATCAGGTCACTGTTCTGATAGTTGGTAGTTTTGAGCTCTGAACAGCTCATCTCTCTGAAGAGCAAAGAAATGTTGGCATCAAATATTGATTATATGTAGTATCTAAAATTCATAAACTTCTTGACTTTATTCTGGCAAGATGGACTGTGGGAAGAATGGAATGACCTTTGCTTGAGAGTGAAAAAATGAATAAAAGATATGTAATTTAAATTAATCCTTCATGATGGCTATAGTGGGACCTCTTAAAGGGAGAGGTCATGATGTGATTTGATTGAATTGAGAATATACAATTGAATGAGTAGAATTTCAGTAAATTATAAAGTTATGTTAATTTAGATGGACCAGAAACATGGACAAGCTAACTGGACTACAGTAATAAGAATGTACATGGAAGTTTGAGGTTTTAGTATACTTTTCTGAAATCTGATGACCACTTTTTAAGTGCAAGTGTTTCTCCGTAGTTTGTCTTTGCTTTGTTTGGCATATATTGCCATGCAGTCTTGCTGCAGGCTCTGATTAAGTCTGTGTATTGTGTAAGATTTAAGTACAGTTGTTATGTTTTAATTTCTAAATCCCTGAAGTTACTTCCCTTTCTGTTTCCTCAGACTGCAGCTGTAGTTCCAAAGGTGAGATCGATAGGTCCTGATATGTTATCAGAGATAAAATACAACAGTATGTTGCTTTTGTAGTGTTCTCAGTAAGGTTAGGTTGCTTAATGCTAGTGGAGCATTCTCTTCTCTATCTAATCCATCAGAGAGCCTGTTCTGAGTTTTGTATTTTGATGGAATTATTCTTTTCTGCTTTCACCCATTAGTAAGCCAAGATGGTGTCCCAGCAGGTGGCATTGTTTCTGCGAGCAAGCCACGTGCAAACTCAGCCTTCACTTAGTCGTGAGAAGGTGTGCCAAGTGTCATGTTGCCTCTGTCACATCTAAGACCCGCAGGTCATCTTCCCTGCATTCCTGGAGCATATTGCAGTTGCAGGGGTGTTTTGGGCTGGCAGGAGCCTGCTGGCACCCATGGGGCTGTCTGTTTTATTTCCTGCTGCTTTGTGTCCTGAAGCTCAGTATGGAGAAGGGCAGCTGCTGTTGTGTTGGTGGATGTTTTGTTTTGTTTTGTTTTATTTTGTTTTTAATGCCTTGTTCAAGGAGTAAAGGTAATGAGGTGGGTAGCAGGCAAGAAGGGAGAAACAGCTGGTAGAAATTAGGGGTGGGAAAGGACATTTTGGATGATCAGGAATGAAAAGTTTCAGAGGAAACCAGAGCCCTTATGTCATGGGAGAGCAATGTGCTGGGAGCTAGTAGAATGGATATGGGCCATTGCAAAATCCTGAAAAGCTTTCTTCTCTCTGCTGCTACACACCTGCACCCAACTTGGGCGCACAGCATTACCCTCTTCGGCTCACCTTGGCTGTTTACAGGATCTGACTCTTTTGGATTAGATCAAGAAACAAAGTTCCAGTTAAACACATCCGCTGCTGCTGCACTACTTTTCTTAAGTATTAGGGGTATAGAATTAGCTAATGAAATGCATAACTGCATGAAACTTGATGGCTGTGTTAGTGTAAATAAGTGGCAGGCAGAAGGAGTTGCTGTATAATATGAGTTACAGAATCTGAGTCTCAAGTTGGAAAACTGGGTCAGGATAAATGGATTAGTGTCACCAGCTCTGAGA
>JAVSBS010017783.1:0-32402 GCA_033124195.1 Coracias cyanogaster
CTGAGAGAGTTGGGGTTATTCAGTCTGGAGAAGAGAAGGCTCTGAGGAGACCTTATTGTGGCCTTCCAGTATCTTAAGGGGGCTTACAAGAAAGCTGATGAGGGACTTTTTTGGATGTCGGGTAGTGGTAGGACTAGGGGGAATGGATCAAAACTAGAGGTGTAGATTCAGATTAGACGTTAGGAAGAAGTTCTTCACCATGAGGGTGGTGAGACACTGTCACAGGTTGCCCAGAGAGGTGGTGGAAGCTCCTTCCCTGGAGGTGTTCAAAACCAGGTTGGATGGGGCTTTGAGCAACCTGATCTAGGGGGAGGTGACCCTGCCCATGGTAGGGGGGTTGGAAGTAGATGATCATTAAGGTCCCTTCTAACCCAAACAATTCCATGATTTGATGAAGGAAATCCCAAACGGCAGGGATTTTTTTTTTTTTTTTTGAGAAGCAGGGTGACGATACTTCTATAAGAAACATAGTGTGAAGAGAAAATGAATACGCATTTCTTGGAAGAAGCATCTTCTGTAAGTTATGACCTTGAGAAGAAGCAAGGCCTTATTTTCATGTGGTTTTAGTTCCTTCTCTCTCCTGACTTTGTTTCATATAGGCATGAAGGGATTCCTCCTTTAAGCTCACCTTGTCCAGAGAATGGAATGGTTTGTTTACTTATTTCCATTTGTCAGCTTTGGACACGTCTTCATTTTTCCTACCTTTTCACCTGTGCATTGCCATAGCACTCTGTGGGTGTCTTGGTGGACCCTAGGCGGGAGCAACACATGTAGGAACAACCCATATATAAAGGTAGTGAAACATCTGCTGTGACATCAGTGTTAATGGTCAAAAGCAGGAGGTGTAGAGATACAACTGGTTGCATTGAAGCTCTATGGACCAAAATAACTGGCCAGGGAGACAGCCAGGAAAATGTCATTGAGTCTGGTGAATGGCATTAGCTTGTGCTTCAAGTAGCTCCTGGGGACTTCTGGCAGAACTTACTGAAAGAACTTGTCAGAACTCAACCTTAACACTTCACACAACCTCAACAAAATTCATTCAGGGCTTATGTCAACTGTAGGACTCAAATCATAAGTTACTGGAGGTTGAAAAAGAATTCCATCTTGGATTAAACATTGTTATGTTAAAGAACTATGTAATGACTTTTCAGTCATGCACAACTCTGCCATGCACAGTGTGTGCCATGAGGGAAAAAAATGGGGTTAGTTCATTCATAAATAGGAGATTTTCACCTTGTTTTAATGTGGGAAAACAATGCTACTGAGATTCACTATTCACTTGCCGTTTAATCAGAGCTGAGGTTGCAATGTCGTTACCTGATGTTGCCCATATTCAACATCAGATAATTTTAAAATCCTTATACACATACCCTTGCTACTTCTATAGCAGTATTTGTTTTCAAGAGGCTGTGCAAAATCACCGCTTCCCCTTCCCCTCTTTCCATCTCATTCATTGTGTGTCACCTCTCAGGCCCTGGACGATGCAGCTTTGTAAAATGGATTTTCTCAAAGTTCAGCAAGCAATACTCAGTTCTGAAATGTGCTATCACCTTTTATATTCCTTGCCATAATTATGTCATACTCTGCAGTTTTGGCTCCTAGGTGCAGATACTGCCACTGCTCCAGACCTTTTTAATAGGCCGACATGACCTTATTGGTTGTGTTTCTTAAAAACTTTGCCACGTACTGTGACACTGACAGGGAGTGCATTGCTAAGACAAAGCTTTGCAGCTCAGACATAGAAATACATGAGGGAAAATTCCTACTAGTCAGTCATATACCAGTCTTCTAGCATGAAGATGGAAAATGGTTGGGATGTCTTTTAGTGTAGCGAATCCCAAGGAGATGGCTTACAGCAACATCTTTCTCAGACCGTCAAACAGCACCTGCAGTATGAGCTGGGAATTTGTTGTTGTTGGGGACTTCTGGGTTTGTTTTGGTTTTGTTCCCAGTATCATCTCATTTATTGATTTAGTTTTGCTTTAGGATCAATACATACCATCCATAAGATACACCTATGTACTTGTGGTGGTCTGTAGAAGATGCCCATTGCTACCAAGGATCTGCAACTGCCAAATTAGAAGCCGTTGATGTCAGGGCCAGCAGTCCTCTAAGCTTCCAATGGATCAGGATTTCTACTGTGGCATATTTCTAAACTGAAAAAGAAATTATTTCATTGAAGTTGAATCAAAGCTGGTTGCTGGGCCCCATTGATGCAGTTAAAAGAATGCACAGGAGAAATAAGTGACTAAGTGAATATGAGGCAATATCATTACCCTGAAATATCTTTTTTTTTTTTTTTCTGATGGAAGACTGGTGCATTATTAGGTCTGTCCTATTTTAAGAAGCTGTTGTTAAAATTCCAGTATAAGCAGAAATGGCCAGCGTGACTGAGTAAGAGCAGCAGCTTTTCTGCTGTGGGCAGTTGTGCACTAGAGAAGCGTCTAACGTTTCTATAATGAAAAGTGGCTATCATTTACTTCCCTAGAAAATTAGTGGGAAGGACTATTTAGAAAGGAATAACTTTAACTGATGAAAAAACAGGCTTGACTGAAGGCAAAATCTCATCATCATTTAGTAGGCCCAGATTAAGACTTAAGGTCTGGAAGGCTTACAACATCAGTAAAGCAATTCTCAGGCTGATATCTGATTATCTTCAGCTTCAAAGAGTCAGGAAAGAACACACATTTTTGCAGTATTGTGACTTTTGTTGTCTTTGCCTTGTCCTATTTTTTTATTCTATCCTGAAAATGCATAATTAAGAATTTATATATAATAATAATTATATCAGGCCCATTTTGAAACCACCGTCAAGGTGATCAGAGAGGGAAGGCGTGGGTCCTCAGAGATCATTCCCCACCATCATGGGTGGAAAAGATTTAGTTCAAATAAGTTAAGTTATGAATTGCACCCCAAATGCAGAGGAAGGTTATCTGACATGGGGTAAATTTATATTGATCCTCAGTGCTGGTGACCTGTTGAATCTTTAACCATATGAGCAATGTATGTCTACATCATTGCACTGGGTTTGCATAGCAAGGTTTTGGTAGCAGTGGAGCTACAGGGGTGATGTCTGTGAGAAGATACCAGAAGCTTCCCTCATGTCTGATAGAGCCAATGCCAGTCAGCTCCAAGATGGACCTGCCACTGGCCAAGGCTGAACCAATCAGTGATGGTGGTATTTAAGAAGGGGAAAAAAATCTGCTGCACAACAACAGCTGGAAGACAGAAGTGAGAATATCTGAGAGAAATCACACTGCAAACACCAAGGTTAGTGAAGGAGGGTAAGTGCTCCAGGTGTCAGAGCAGGGATTCCCCTGGAGCCAATGGTGAAGATCATAGTGAGGAAGGTTGTCCCTCTGTAGCCCGTGGATATTAACGATGGAGCAGGTATCCACCTGCAGCCCATGGAGGACCCCACACCGAAGCAGGTGGAAGCACCCAAAGGAGGCTGTGACCCCATGGAGAGCTCATGCTGGAGCAGACGCCTGATAGGACATGTATGTGATCCCATGGAGAGAGGAGACAATGGTGGAGCAGGTTTTCTGGCAGGACTCGTGACTCTGTGGGGGGTGGGACTCACATTGGAACAGTTTGTGAAGAACTACAGCCTATGGGGAGGACTCAAGCTGGAGAAGTTCATGCAGGACGCTGTCACATGGGAGGGACCCCACGCTGGAGCAGGGGAAAGAGCAGAAGTGACGTGTGATGAACTGACTGCAACCCCCATTCCCAGTCCCCCTGTGCCACTTGGAGGGAGGAGGTAGAGAAATCGGGAGTGAAGCTGAGCCCAGGAGGAGTGCGTGGGTAGGTGGAGGTGGTGTTTTAAGATTTGGTTTTATTTCTCATTATCCTACTCTGATTTAACTGGCAATAAATGAAATTAATTTCCCTGAGTCGAGTCTACTTCGCCCATGACAGTAATTGCTGAGTGATCTCTGTCCTTATTTTGACCCACAAACCTTTCATTAAAGTTTCTCTTCCCTGTCCATCTGAGGAGGAGGGGAAATACTAGATCAGCTTGGCGGGCACCTGGCATCCAGCCAAAGTCAACCCACGACACATCTGGAAAAACAGAGATTTCTGTACCTTTCAGAGCTACCGTGCTCAGTTCTTTGGTACGTCAGGAAAAAAAAATAATATTAGCAACTACAAGTGACTGGAGGGAGAAAAAATGTAAACAACCAGAGGTTTCCTACTTTCCTTTCAACATTCTCATGGCGGTTTTCAGAAACAACTTAGACCCTCATGTTACAAGATGCTATCTCCACTCTCAGCCTTGCGGGTGAGTTTAGGTTCTCCATCACGAATGAGGTGGTGCTGCAGGATTTAGCTGTGCCACATAAGAAGCTTCCAGCTACTTTCCAATTTACATCTGACACCAGTATAGAGCATACCATAGTTCCAGAGGAAGGCAGATAAATACAATATATTGTGAGAGGACATGGGCATATATGAAGGGTTCAGTCCAAAAACATCAAAGATATTTGTGGCTTGAAAATGGGTTCATTAGAACATGAACGGGAACAATGATTGGAAAAAAAAAAAAAATCCAACCCCAAAAAAACCTGAATTGAAGAAAAACGGCACAATCGAGATGACAACATAACATTTCATTTCTGTGGGCTGCATCTCAGGGTACCTGTGCTGAGGGTCTAGCTCTGGCACATCCTCACTCTGCATGAGTTTGATGTGTTGAGAAGGTGGCTATGAATGGTTCTGAAGAGCTGTTTCCATGGCCATGTCTTCAGCACTCAGTACCAAAATCCATCTGCTCATTCTGTCCTATGTTCTTCATTCTTTGGACAATCCATTAGACTTACCTCACAAGTATGGGTTTATAGACTATGACTTTGCAGAGCAACTGTAAGAGTCATAGAATCATTTAGGTTGGAAAAGACCTCTGGGATCATCTAGTCCAACCTTTGTCCAACATCTCCCTATGCCCTAGACCATGTCTTAAAGTGCCACATCCGCCCATTTGTTGAACACCTCCAGGGATGGTGACTCCACCACTTCCCTGGGCAGCCTGTTCCAATGGCTCATCACTATTTCAGTGAAGAACTTCTTCCTGGTACCAAATCTAAACCTCCCTTAACCTCCACTAAAGTCAATGAGAGTGTTTGCACTGACTTTGGTGAGTTTTGGATTAGCTTTCCTCTTCCAGTGATGCAGACTTCCACTTGATAATTTCGTAGGCTTTCTTTAGTCATCTCAGTCAGCTTGTGAACATTGTTTCACACTTTCAAGGAATTATCCAAGTGGCCAAAAATCTTTGCGTGTATAATGGTCAACTACTATTAATAACTGACTACAATTTATCTGGATGGCACTTCTCCAACAGAGTTCACTGAGGTTAACGTCTATGGAGAAGCCTTAAATCTGTATAAATTTGCTAAAAGTCAAAAGTCATATCATCAGAACTTTCTTACGCAGTGTGATGTGTGTCATCACTTTTACTTAGAAGACAGAGATCTCACGTGATTTGAAACAACAGCAGGTAGGATCAAATTAGTTTATTATTCTGGAGGATTTACTTTCCCGTGAGGTTAGCTCTGTAATGCAGAGACAGAACAGCCTGGACTAAATAAATGAGCAGAGTCTACACTGTAAACCACAAAGGGCTGAAGGATGTTTCTGCGAAGCCAAGGAGGGCTGTAGGATGGATGGATAGCTCAGGTTCCTGTTGCAACTTAGAGCTACTGTGTGACTGGATCAGCTCTTCACAGACTATTTTTGTGGTTCACAGTAAAGAGGTCTGTTAGCCTGCACAGGAGAGTAATTTTAGCAGCCTGATAGCAGCAGGGCCTCTTTTCATTTGCTATTTCCTTTCCTGCCCTCTCTCTTTATGCATGAAAAAAAAAATTAAGATGAATATGTCTGTTTATTTTCATTGACTGTGAAGGTAATAGAAATGACTCACTAAAATATGGATGAACAAAGCCTGAAGTCACCCAGATTTCTATTGGTAAAGTTCCTTAGATGTGAAAGAACCCCAAAGACCTAGCCCAACATATATATATATTTTTTTTTTTTCCTAGGGATTGTAATTTAGTTCATAGACTCATAGAATTGTCAGGGTTGGAAGGGACCTTAAAGATCATCTAGTTCCAACCCCCCTCCCACTAGATCAGGTTGCTCTGAGGCCTATCCAGCCTGGCCTTAAAAACTTCCAGGGGTGGGGCTTCCACCACCTCTCTGGGCAACCTGTGACAGTGTCTCACCACCCTCATGGTGAAGAACTTCTTCCTAACATCTTATCTGAATCTACCCACCTCTAGTTTTGATTCATTCCCCCTAGTCCTACCACTACCCGACATCCTAATAAGTCCCTCACCAGCTTTCTTGTAGGTCCCTTTAAGATAGTGGAAGGCCACAATAAGGTCTCCTCAGAGCCTTCTCTTTTCCATAGTTCTCTCCAAAGTTCTCCATAGTATAGTAGGTAAGACAAGACTGTGTTGCCCATGGCCAGAACTGCTCAACTAAGCATAACTTTTACTACAGCAAATAATAAAAAACCCCGTCTTTAATCAAAACCTAAGGGTATGACAGAACTCAAATGCTTTTTAAGTAACTCAAAATAACTCATTTTCTATCCCCAACTAAACCAGAAATGTATTTTAAGTCTGCTGGCTTCTTGGCCCAATATATCTTTTGGTTAGATTGTGTCTGGAGAATCTCTCTTGCTACACTCAAGAGACGAGTCTGGAGATTATCTATTTCTAATTTAAATGGCTTTTGCAATGTTGAATATTTTCCCTGCCTGGAAATCAAGATTCATAATCCCCCGTAGCTGCAGACCCTGCCAAGAGCAATGGCTTCTGCTGGTAGTAGGGTTTGCTTTCATGTCAAACACATGGTGCCCTTCATCCTAATCCTCAGAGAAAAAGGCTGTCCAAGGTCCCCAGGATCTGATCAAGCCGTGTCTTTCTCTCTTGTCCACAAGCATGGGTGTGCCTACCTGTAAGTTCTCTCACCCGCACACATGTATGCACATATATGTGCATATATATGCGTACACTAATTGTAAAGGAGCCTGGCCATGGTGTTTAAGGCAGGCATCTGTTAGTGATTGACTGGAATTTGTCATTCACTCATTGGTTGCATTTGTAACATGCAGTCGTTGATTGCTTGGCAGGAACGAGTCTGCACTGAGCAGAGCGCTAAAAAATCCAGAGAACCAGTTGGCAGTTCCATGACTGTGGAAAAGCGTTGCAAGCAGTTTGAGAGAGGTGATCCTTCCCCTCTACACAGCACTGGTGAGAAACATCCGGAGTGCTGTGTCCAGTGCTGGGCTCCCCAGGACAAAAGAGAGACATGGATGATGAGAGATATGGAGTGAGTCCAGCAAAAGGCCACAAAGATGATTGAGGGGTCGGAGCATCTGACATATGAGGGGCTGAGAAAGCTGGGACTGCAGCCTGGGGAAGGGAAGGCTCAGGAGGATCTTATCCATCTCTATAAATGTCTGATGGGGTATATAAAGAAGGTGGAACCCAACTCTTCTCAGCGGTTTCTGTTGTCAGGTCAAAAGTTTATAGGCAGAAAATTATATGTGCACAATCTGAAATATATGAACATTTGTTTAAACATAAGAACACTTTTTTTTTTTTTTTTAAGAGTGGTCAAACAGGTTGCCCAGAGAAGCTGTGAAGTCTCCAACCTTGGAGCTATTCAAAATCCAACTGGATACAGCCTTTATCACCCTACTTCAGCTGACCCTGATCTGATCTGAGCTGATGGTTGGAGTAGATGATCTCTGGAGGTCTCTTCCCACCTCATCCGCTCTGTGATTCTGTGACTTGCACAGGCAGTGAACATATTGTTGATTGGCACCTTTAGAAATGTTCCCACCTTTTGAAGTAGTTTTCACTCCACTTACAGCCTTTCCTCTTTGAAAAAAGGGGTCATGAAATAGTAAGTGAACAGGAACGTGGGAATGGTTCTGAAGTGGGTGGAAAGGTTATATGATTAGTGATGTCCATCCCCTTTCCAGAGCCTTTCCACTTGTCTGAGGAACTCTAGCAAATCCTTTTGTGGTATCAGAAGAACATCTACTGCTGAATTTGTGCAGCTAAATTCAGGTGTCCACAGTGAGACAGTCACTGAGACAGTCATCCTGAAGATCCCTTTGTAGTTAATGCCAGTCAATAACTGTCAGAAAAATCTAAGTCATTCTGAAGTCTATGACTTTATTCAAATGACCCCCCCACCCTAAAAATCCATTGCGGGTATTGATTAGATCTGTAATCACTGTAATGGAGCCTGGAGCTTGGGAGCCATTTATACTCAGATGGAGATACTTACACCTTAAATTAGCTAAGATGAAGGTCATCTCCAGGGTACCCTTTCTCATTAAAGAAGAGTGTTTCTATTAGCTCTTTGTTGTGGTTATGTGAATGCAAGGCAGGAACTGTCCTCTGTGCTTTATAGATGCAGCACAGCACGCAATGAACACCTGATGTCAAAAGATTATCAAAATAGTACCTTATTCTGAGCAATTTTAATGTTTGGCATAAATAACAGTATCTCCTTGGCTTTGTATGTTGTTGCTTTGGGGGAGAGGGATCTCTGGTCTCTTTTGACACCTATTTTTACTTTACGGTGTAATTAAAGAGTGTTTCTAAGACTTTCACTTGTAGTAAAAAGAAAAAAGGAAAAGAAATATGTTGTTCTTAATTATGGGTTCAATAACAGATTATTTTTCCAGCCCTTTCCTTTCCCCTGATACCAAACTTTTTTTTTTTTTTTTTTTTTTTTTTACATAACATATATGCAAACAATATTCAGGAGGAGCTAGAAGTAAACACAAACACTGCAAAAACCTGCTTGTACTTTTCATAGCGATGTTTACTACAAACACACAGGCTTGCTTCATGGAGTAGTGAGTGTAAAAATACAAATTGTCTAACCTATAGTCTATAGTGCTGGCATCTATCTTGGAGATGCTGTCTTGGTGCTGATGTCTGTCATAAGAAGCTTCTTTTATGGTAACTGGAGGGAAACGTGCACTTTAATAAAAAAACTGCCTCTTTATTTCCATTAACATTAAGCAGTGTAAACATTTGATGTTGTAGATCATGGTATAGTGAGTCCTTCCTATCAAGAGAATGTGTCTGCTGGCTTCATTGTATGGAAAAATAGAAACCAAACCACTATTCCTTAGATATATTCTCTTCTGCAAAGTGCATCCGTGCCACACTTTGAGTTCCACACCTGCTCCACTTCTCAGGAAAATGTATTTTTAAAACTAGATGAACCATCCTTCAGGTATGGGGCCTACTGGCATTGAAGAGAACACAAAATCTACCCTTTTGCTTGCTACGGGGTGCTAGATGTCATATTTTCTTTATAAATTTGTTTTGTCTATACCCTCAACCTCCCCACTACCTCTTCTTCCACAGTTACCTTAGGCTGAAATCAGTGAAAACACACTTTTCTGAGGTGATATCTACTTCACTGTTGGCTACGCGTTTTGGGACCGCCTTGAGCAGCCACCCTTCCGTCAGTGACAATGTTACGTCATCAAGTCACTGGGAATCCTGTGAATACTTATTGGTTATTCTTGCTTTTGCAGAACCTGTGATCACCCTGCGAAGTGGAATGGATTCTCAAGGCATTTCTGGTTCAGGCCCTACGTCAATGTCTGCTTTACCGGTCACATTGTATTTAAACCACTACAGTCAACAAACACTAATTGTATGAAAGAAAAGCTAAGTTTTATACTGTGTGTTAGTATAATTGTTAATATTTTTTCCTTTTTTTTTTGTTTCATTTTTCCTTCATTGCAGACGTGTTTTACTTGATGTTACAAATTTTAATTATGCCCCCTGTCTATCTGGAGATTGCTATTTCTTTGCCTCCAGATTTATTATACAATGTGCTGTAATATACATAGCTGTTAATTCATCTTTACTGTTTGTGTTTTTAACATGCTCCTGATCTCCAGTTCTACTCATTTAAAACCATGAAAGCCAACGTGTTTTGGCTTGATTCTTTTTGGGTTGTTGTTTCTTTTTTTTTTGTACATTTTGAAAATAATCTAGCTCAGATTCTCATACTGTGCACTGCTGCTTTAGGATTTGCTCTGCTGGATCTGAGCTAAGCAATTCCACAATTATATGTGCCATTTAAAAACAAATCAATTAGATGCTTCTTTGATCCTATTCTATGCATAGAACACCACACTTATTTATGGGAAACACTCGTGAAATAGCAGGACAAATAAACATTGAGATATATTGTTACTATTTTTATTTTAAAAAAGGAAAACAACTTTAATCTGTTAAAAAAAAAACAACAAGCAAGGCATCTCATGAAAAATGTCAAATTTGCATTAGGTTTCACTTCATGGATTTCAATGCAACAAGCATTTGGGATTTTGTTCCATTTTCACAGACAATATTTTCTGCCGAAATCATGATTGAAAATGCCATTTAAATTCTTCTTTAAATGTGTCGTGTACTATAAATGCAGTTTTCCTCCAGTAAATAAAGCATTTCAAAAATGGTTTTAATTAAAATGTCAAAGGAATTACTGAAGAGAACTTCACAAAATGATACGTTTTTATTCTTCGAGGAAAGTTACATCTACTGACAAAAGTGTTTCTCACACACGCACAAAAAATATCAGCTACCTCTGTGTGTTCTGAATTTATGGTTACGGTGGAGGTTCAGAAAAGATAAAGAAATGCTGAACTAGATTCTCATCTGCACTGATTTCCATTACATGCTTCGTTTCCATAAAGCTGGCTTCGTCTTTGGTCAGTAAAGGGTAAGCGCAGAAAATGCTCAGAGAAAACTTGCAGGTGCTTGTGCTCATTCAGGGTCAAAACTGCAAAACTTCTTAAATCAAGGCAGTTAGATTTGGTGAAGAAATAAGAGTTTCTGGTGGTTTTTCTCTAGATCTATCCTACAACATCTACATAACTGGATGATCATATGTAATATTAAATATTAAATATTCATTGGTTGCTGTTAAGAAAGCTAATGATGTATACTCTTTTTTCCAGCCAAGCTTAGTGCTGGGATGAAATTAGAAATTATACCTACTGCTTTACCTTACTACAGAGAGTAGTACTTCCGAAATAGAGCTCCCTACTTATATCCACTGCAAGCTGCCTCTGTCAGCACATTTGGCAAATCCTCTAGTGAAGAGAGTGATTTCCATCTAGTTAGTAAAAGCTGAAACGAACCCAGCTTGTAGCTGATTGCAAGCAAATATTTTGAGAGCTTCGAGTTACATTTGGACAAGGGATCCAGGACAAACAATCCTTGCCCGTGCGCTTATCCCATTCATTAGAAGCTCAGTGATTACCTCATTAGTGTGGTGCAGTGCAGAGACAAACTGATGGAGCTTCCAATGAGCCAGCAGAGGCATTTGGCACTGATGACCCAGGTGAAGTATTTCTCTGCTGGAGCTGTAGAGGCTCCTTGACTTCGAGCAAGCCTGAAATCTCCACGTGGCAACATGGACGTGCTCCCCTCTGTTGTGTATGATAGGCTCGCCTATAATGGCAAATGCTATTTCCAAAAAACACCATTCCATGAGGTTGCTATAAAATGGTATTTTGATGCTAAATCATAGAATCAGGGAAGGGTTTGGGCTGGAAAAGACCTTCAAGGATTATGTGGGCCAACCCATCTGCCTTGGGCAGGGACGTATTTCACTTGATCAGCTTGTTGAAAACTCTCTCCAACCTGACCTTGAACGCATCCAATGATGGAACATCCACAAATTCTCTCAGCAATCTATTCCCTCACTCTTGAAAATTTCTTCAATGTAAAAAGCGCTGCCTTTTGTCCTGTTGCTGCAAGCCCTGGTAAAAAGTCTCTCCTTAGCTTTCTTACAAGCTCCCTTTATCTATTGAAAGGCCAAAATAAGGTCTGCCTACAGCCTTCTCTTCTGCAGGCTGAACAATCCCAACTCTCTGCCTTTCTTCATAGGAGAGATGTTCCAGCCCTCTGGTCATTTTTGTTGCTTTCCTGTTGACCTGCTCTAACAGATCCGTGCCTTTCTTGTGCTGGGGACCCCAGACCTATACATTTGGTTTGCATGGCAAGGTTTTTTTTAGAGGTGGGGGCTACAGGGGTGGCTTCTGTGAGAAGCTGTTAGAAACTTCACCTGTGTCTGACAGAGCCAATGCCAGCTGGCTGCAAAAGAGGGACCCACTGCTGGCCAAGGCTGAACCAATCAGTGATGGTGGTAGTGCCTCTGGGATAACATATTTAAGAAGGGGGAAAACCTTCTCTGCAACAGCGGTTGCAGCTGGAAGAGAGGAGTAAGAATATGTGAGAGAAACAAACCTGGAGACACCAAGCTCAGTGAAGAAGGAGGGGGAGGAGGAGCTCCAGGCACCAGAGCAAGATCGTGGTGAGGCAAGTTGACTCCCTGCAACCCACAGAGGTTAACACTGGGGCAGATAGCCACCTGTAGCCCATGGAGGACCTCATGCTGGAGCAGCCTAGGCTGTGATTGGCTTTCTGGGCTGCAAGTGCACACTGCCTGCTCAATTTTTCATCCACCAGTATTCCCAGGTCATTCTCCACAGAGCTGCTCTCAATTCATTCATCACCCAGCCTATACTGATAGTGGTGATTGCCCTGACATGGGTGCAAGACCTTGGCCTTGTTTAACTTCCACTGTCCTACTCCTCAAGCCTGTCCAGGTCTCTCTGGATGGGATTCTTTCCCTCTGGTACATCAACTGCACCACTCAGCTTTGTGTCAGCCAGAAACTTGTTGAATGGTGCACTCAATCCTGCTATGTCCTTGATAAAGATATTAAACAGCACTAGGCTGAATACAGACCCCTGAAGGACACCACTCCACTTGTTACTAATCTCCATTTGGACAATGAACCATCAACTAAAACATTGCAACTTCAGTTACCAGTGCAGCTGAAGATACGTTTTCTATTGCTTTACTCATTTCATGGGCACATTTACATTCTCCTTCCTCATGGCAAATATATCTAACAATGCCATTAAACAGCTGTTTATGTTTCTGATGCTTCGGATGAGAACACTGGCACAGATTTTTCTTCTTCACACTATCACGGGCAGAGACAGAGAGCTCAAAGCTCTCCAGCAGCAAACAGTTCAATTTGGGCAGATCCTGCAAGCCACCATGGGGAAGAGGGTTAATGTGAGAAGACCAGGGAAAATTCTAATAAGGCCTATTGTTATGGGCATTATGAGGAGCTAGAACATGCTGGTAACAGTGGAAGGAAAGCTTGAAAGATCCTGACAAAATAAATTAAAAAGAGGCACATCAGAAACATAGTGAGCAAAGTACGCAGTTCAATAATTAAGTTGTCAGCTCTTCTTACTCAGGAGTGGAATTGGAAGCAGATTTTGTCTCTAGTGCCTTAAGGAAAAGTGTGAACATGAGAAACCTATTTGACGTGTCTCTTGCTGTCATAGACAAGTCGTTCAGGAGCCAGAGATATTTCTCATGTCTGAGGTCTTTGCAAATGGAGACTGTTCTCCAAAGCTGGGTGAACAAAAGTATGTAGCTGTCAAAACTGATAGTGCTGTACGTATCATCTACTGTTCAACAATTTATTGACCTTGTGGCCCCTTATATGATAGATGTGAACACTTTTATGGGATATATAAATCTACTGTGCTGGGAAGATGGCTGCTTGAGCTAACCAGGAGGAAGTCCTGAGGAGCATTTGATATCTTAATCACCACAAGGTTGGACATAAGAACTGTTCTACTGACTCACCTCAATGCTCCATATCACTTGGTTTTCTGTCTCCAACACTGGCCATAAACAAGTACTTAGGGGATAGAAAAAAGTACCTGTGGTAATTTCTCCCTAATAATCTCTCAATCTCCATTCTTATTTTTTCCATTAAGGGGAATTCCTGATGATGGGGTGGCTTGAAAAGGAGTTTCAAAGTTCTATTACCCACTGAGAAAAAAAAAAAAAAAGAGAAAACCCAAAAGCCACAGGATTTTTTTTGTTGAATTTGGTTCCTACTGCTGTAATTTGATATCCCTTTTTTCATTCCGTCGAAAAAGGTGGTTATCAATCTGCCTCAATACACCCTTTCCATATCACCATAATTTTGCAGCCTCCGTTACAGAACCCCTAAGTTGTCTCTGTTCTGGTGTGAATAGTCTCCTCAGATGACTTGGCATTTCTTTTATACTTGGCTAACTTGTCTAGACTGCATGACTTCCTCTTTTGGTTGGTTGAAAGGGTATCCTAAACAGTAGCTCTAGATTAGATGCCTGACTTTCAGACAGCCACAGCTAGCTGAAATGAGCTCAGTCTTTTATCTAAGCGGTTTTGTGCCAGCAAGGCACCCGTTATCTCCTGTGCATGGTGCATTTTGATCTAAAGTCACCTGAAGTTATTGGACATACCAGGTCTTACGTCGTTGCTGTTCACCAATTGTGATAATTTCTCAGACAAGTGCCTGAGAAAGTAACAAAACTGAAATGGCAGTGATTGGCACATTTATCCTCTTCAGCATTTCATGCCTTTTAGAGCATATGGAGTGAAAGTGAAGAATGATGGGGTAGGTCTACAGATCACTCTCTAACAACTTATTAATCTACAGTTGTGGTGATCTAAGGGGGCTTTGAAACACTGAAAATGGCTGCAATTCATCCATTTAGCTTAAGTGCATTAACCCACGTAATTAGGTGCAGCTTCTTCCAAAGCAGCAGCCCAGAGCATATTAATGATCCCTCACATGGAGTCTGAACTGTGTTTCTCATGTGTTCTGTCATTATAGGCTTCCACACTGAATTGAACCTAATTAGACCACAAAGAAATATGGTTATAATTGGTCTGGAGCAGCTTAGTAAAATGTAATAAGATAGTTTAATTGGCTTCTTTGTATTACCAATTCTAGAATTTATCATTTGATTTGGACAGTGGGCCAACCCTGCCTCTCCTTGCCATGGAAAACAGAGGAATGAAATATATGATGAGAAGTCGTAATTTGGTTGATGATTATACACAGTAATGGCAGAAGTCGATGAGTTTCACAATCAAAGTCAGGGATTGCTGCTTCTTGGATGCTGTCAGTAACTGGAATGTCAATTTTAAGAGTATCTGATGCCGTTTAGGAAACAAGATAGGTCATTATTGCTTTATAACCCTTGTTCCAGTGAAAGAGAGTTATGACAGATGTCAAAATCCCTACCTATCATAGCTAGCAACTGTAGGTACCTGTATAAATTAAATAAAGACCTATCAGGTCTTTATTACCTACCAGGTAAAAATGTTAGGCTTTTTGGTTCATATAACCAGGGCAAGGAAGCCCCCGTGGTGAGGTTTTAGAAGAATATGTAAGAAAATGAGTATTTAAAATATTTGCTCTACTAATTTCTCCCTCCCTCCCTCCCTTCCTTCCCTCCCTCCCTCCCGCGGGCGGAGCGGGCTCCGCGCCCGCCTTCGCCCCCCGCAGGGACCGCTGGCGCCGGCGGCTGCTCGGTGCCGGTCAGCGGCGGGGCGGGGGCGAGGCTGCCGGGAAGGCGCTTCGGGAAGGAGCGGGGGTGGCGGTGTCGCTGTGCGCTCCCTTCCGAGCAGCTCCGGCTCCCTGCCCGCGGGAAGCAGAGCTTGAAAAAAGCCTTGAACAACAAATGGAAACTTTAAAAGGCGGCGTTGCGGGCCGGCCGGGCGCCCTGGCGGGCTGCCCGGGGAGAGCGGGCCTGCGGGCAGCCTCCTGCCCCTGTTGCAACAGAGGGGGTGAGGTGAGGAGCGGGCGCTTCCTTCTTCCGAGCTAAGAAGCTTCCAGGGTGTTAGTCCGTTCGGAAACTTGAGAGCTTTGTGACCAGCATCTATAACTTGAAGTAAAAGTGTTGCGGGTGCCTTCATGAAGCCGGCCTTCTCACGGGGAACTGGGAATTCCGTTCCGCGGTTAAAGTGGTGTAAATCTGAGCAGCTCGCCCTCTGCATAGCTATTTCTGTTGCCTGCCTCCTGTCAGCGGGATTTTTTTATGTGGCCAAGTGGTGAGTGAGATTATGGAAAGAAAAAAATAACTAGTTTTCCTTTAGATTAGTTTCATGATCCCATGTGGCTACCGGAATGCCAATAACCAGGAGGAGTGACAAGAAATCTATTTACTAAAGCTGAAGGAGAGAAACTAAGACCAGGGCTTTCAGGGCCACCCAACTCACTCTGCTTCGATTCCACAGCAGTTCAAAGCAATGGAAGTTCGATGGTTTGGAGACTGCCCCTCCTTCCCAGTGCTACCCAGGCTCTGGGCCCCAGCACTCCTTATGCTGCTTGCACCTCTCTGATCACACAACTGCGTTGATCTGGCAAGGCTGACCTGCCTGAAAACTACCAATTGGCTCATCATGTAGTGGTGAAAGTGTTGGTGCTGGTGCAAAGGAGTTACAGAGGATGGCAGGATGACAGAAACTCTGACTTCATCATATTAAAATATCATGAAACAGCATTCTGAGTTGCTAGGGGTGGAGTCAGCTGAAATGTGAAACCCAGCTTTTGACTGGTGTAACTACTTTAGAGATGTCCCCCCCACACACACACACTATTGTTTTAGTTCAGATTAATACAGATTGTGACTTGAAAAAATGTGGGGATGCTTGTTCTTCACTTCTAGTTCATGATTAAAAACTCATTGTAAGAAGTTGAAATCTACCAGTTCTCGAGCATAACTGGCATAAAAGAGTTAACTTTAACAGTTTTATGTAAGATTTCATTGGTTTAATAAATCAGTTTTAAGTAGAAACGTGAGGAAATAATGATATGTATGATATTTGTTTTGCTGTAAAAATATACAATTTATATGAAGAAAACTTCAGCAGGGTAAAAGATGAAATTCTAAATAATTCCTGTTAGTAAACACTGAAATGACTTTCAGATGCATCATGCTCCTGGTTAACAAAAGAAGAGCCAAGTTTATTTAAAAGCTGTACTTTCATCGTTTTAGTATTTATACTAAAATGTAGTTTTAAAGTCAAAGATACTAGTGGGAGGGAACTCCAACAAGGTGTAAGAAGCTTCTCGCTCACTGGAGTGAGGTGGAATAACATATACATCTGCCCTGTGTTGTGAAGTGGGAAAGTTTTACAAACTGACAAAGTTATTTTTCAAAGGTCTTAAGTGCTGTAAATAATTCTTTGTGCATACAGTTTCATGGGGGAATATCTCAGTGCAAAATCAGTGTCTGTTTGACACTTGTGTGGGAATTCTTTACCCGTAACCTGCTGGAGGCTCAGGATGAACATCATCCTGTTGTAAATTATTAAAGTTTTATGTGCTGTTTTACAAACAGTATGTGCAAAACTCGGGTGCGAGTCGTTCCCTTAGAACAATACCTGAAAGGTTTTTGTTTAAGGAAAAAACCTGAATGTTCCTTTGGATGCATGTTTCAATTATTCTCAAGTATTAAATCATGTTACATTCACTTGTGTAACTGATACACACATCTTGGTGAATATATAATTTTGTATAATATATATTTTTTTTCAGGCTTTTATACTTCTGCTGTTTTTTAAGTGGAGACTGAACGTGACAGCCACATGGCTGGTTTATGCCTAGTTCTGACTCTCTTGAGATCATGTAATATCCTAAAGGGTTCATAACCTCATAGAGCAAGTTGTGTTTCAGTAACCTTCTAACCCCTCTTGAAGTTTAACATTTCATATGCATTAGTAGTAACTTGTGGTAATGGGTTGTTTCAGCTGTTTTCACTGATAGCTTTTAAAATACAGTTTGGCAACGCACATGTAACTGCCATCTGAAGGCATTTATGTACTCAGCAATGATGTCTCCCCTTTAGCCAAGAAAGGTTTTCTTTGCCTCAGTAATCTAATTTAGTATATGACATAGGGACAGAAAGAGCTCAATCATACTCTATGATGGCAGGGAAGAAAGTCAAGATTTCTGGTAGTTTTCAGAAGCCTGCAAACATGAAAACAACAAGCTTTGAATAAAGCTTAAGCATACCACACCTGGAAAAATTTTGCAATAGCGATGACGCTTTTAAGTAGAAATACTTAATTAAAAAGGAAGTACCATATTAAAACAAGAATTACAGGTTGAGGCAAGATCCTCCAATAAACATAATAATTCAGGGGAGCTTGTTGGGAAATCATTTTGGTAAGGAGTTGCTTAATTGCTTGTTTCAAAGACTACAGTTGCCTGTGGAACAATATGACTAGAAACTAAAGGCTTCTATCTTGAAACTTGATATAAATACTTGAAAAACATTTCAATAATTTATTAGCTAAATCCTACGGTAGTATTCTAGCTGTGAAGAAAGATTAATGTTGAAGGTAAATTGTCCTCCTGATTATTCATTCCAGTGAGAAAAGTTATAGTGAGTACTCAGTTCTGTCATATATAATAGCTAAACTAACAACAGATCCGAACTTGAAAAAAAAAAAAAAATTCAGGTCTCTACTTCCAGAAGATACAAAGTCAGTCAAAAGCCAGTATATGTAGTCAGCCTTTTTTCCTTTACTAGTATGATTTATGGATGACAAAGGCAGCTGTGGAAAAAAATGAAAAAAAGAGTGAATAAATGTATATTTGCTACATGTATGTCATTTAATAGTGCTATAATCTGCTGTCTGTGGAGTATCCTTTCAAGTCAGTCTTTCTCCATGTGCTTTCAGATCAGTTAATTACCAGACTGCGCTTATGAGAAGTGAATCTTCAGTTAATTTTACCAATATTGCCACTTCAGTCAGGCAGATAATGCTCATCTTTCTATTCAGGTCCAAAAAAGGTGCTATCCAAATTGCAAGTTTGAGAAGTAGAACAGGAATCAGTCTGTCAAAAGTTCCACAAATTGGGTGAGGTCTATGAATTTGACCCTCTTAAAACATTTTTCCATTATGCTGTAGTTTAGCATATTCATGCAGCCAGCCATTCTGTTTTGTTATGTGTGGCACTGATACCTGACTGTATTAATCTCTTGCTCTCTAACTATGCTGGCAAAGGGAGGATCCACACAGTGGATTATTCTGCCTGGAAAAGTGTAGGAAGTCTAGCCACAACTTTAAACAGCAGAGGAGAGTAGTTGTAATGGGTAGTTCATTCCTTCCTTGCACTGTACACAGATGTTTTCATCTGTGTCAAAACTTAATCAGCAGTTTCACCAATATGCTTCTCAGCTACTCTTGTGTCTGAAGAAATTGGTCTCAAAACTAAGCATTTAAAAATATGAGTAAAACTTTTAAAAGGGTGAAACATTAAACATCTGGAAGTTGAAACTTCACTGAAAAATCTGCTGAATTTGTCAAGCAGTTAAGTTGACTAGGAAATGTTATTTTACATAGAAATGTTACAGATTAGTGAAATAGAAAGATTTTTCCAGTTAAAAAGTTTGTCCAGTGTCAGACTTCTAACATTACACCTGCTGCCTTCTATACAGTAGAGCCACTGCTTCTCTGACAAAATACATCATAGCAGATTTGTGATATTGCTGCAAATATTCAGGAAAAGCTATTCAGAATCAGAAATTCTGAATTGGATTGAACATCTCTTACCTTTCCAAATTTCTACTCCTGTGATTATAAGCAGGAAGAAACTAAAAAAGAATGCATCCTTCCTGTTTTGCTGCATCTTGTGGGTTATGTTGTAGGAGAGACACCAGTCTGTCTGTGTCAGTTGATTAGACTTAGGCTGTGAATGCAATACTGACAGGAAGGCAGTAGTCACGACTGCAGCCCTCACCATTTGGACATACTGCTAAATTTGCTCTGAAGTTACAATAGTAAAAAAGATGCTACATGGACTGAAAAGTATCCTTGAAAACTGTGTTCTCCATTACTAGTAAGCCCAGCAGTGTGCTTAACAAAATGACTTTTTTTCACCACTGACTGTTGGGGAATTCCTTATGGTTAAAACTTGACTTGCTAGAGCACAGGGCCTCAGTCTTTGTGAATTTGACTTATGCATCACTGTGTATTTTGCACACAAATATAAAATTGTCCTTTAATTCTGAAAAGTATTCTTATTTTCAGATCACAATATGGACACCTTTGCTAAGTCTGCAAGACTAGAATTTTTACTATCCAGTGGTGTTGAAGCTAAATTACATTATGATGTAATGATGGTTGCCTAAGGGAGAGAGATGTTGAACTCGCTAACAGATCTTTGAGAATGCTTGTCTGTGATACTAGTGATTTTTAAAACTTTGTATTTCTTTGATTTTTTTTTTTTTTTTTTGACAGTGGTCAGTGTTGGGTGTTGCCCAACCAAGTAGTGTGATTGAAGCGAGGCTGCTGCAGATCTATGTCCCTGGGTCCATCCAGTAGCAGACCTGAGCATTTATTCCCAGTACGCACGTGTGTCTACAGTACTTATGTACGTGGCTGGCCACAAAGGTCAATGCAGAGAAAACAGAGCTTGAACAACCACAAACAGCCTGATCCCATTCACTTCTCTGGCTGATCAGGGTGAAAAGCTTTTAGTGAAAAATGTATTAATGCATAGTGTGGATGCCTCCAGTAACTGGCCTTAAACACTCTGTCAAGGAACTGGCTCCTGATCCACTGGTCTCCCCTGTGGCTGGCCTGGGTGTGCAAACCCACGATGCTTGCAGCGCCAATTCATTGTTGGTACATGGATCCTATTTGACATGCACAGGTGAATGCACTATGGATCCTTCCAGTTGTTGGCCTTAGCCTTGTGGCAGCTGGTCATGGGACTGCCTCATGCAAATGGGTCTTTTGGATAGCTGGTCCGGGCCTATGGCCTTAACATTAGGTAACCTTCAAACTCCAGGGCTTCTCTGGTGGCTGGCTTAGGCCTTGTGGTCTTTCCGGTAGCGTTCCCTCAGACCCCAGTCTGTTGTGTCTAGGTTAAGAGAGGTTCTTTCAGTAGCTCAGACCCTCTGATCTCTGCAAAGTCTGGCCCAGCCTTATGGCCTGTCTGATACCTGGGTCCCAAGCCAGATCTACTTGTGGGCTAGTCTGGCTTGATACTTGCTGGTGATTATGTACACCAGCATACATACCCACACATTATGTACACGTCTTTCCAGTTTCTGGCACTGCAGGCTCATGGGCCCCTATGATCTGCAGCCATCTTTTCATTTGCTGGCACTTTGACCTCTGTGCATGCAAATGCACATGAAGTGGAGCCCCTCCTGTCACCCAGAAAAACAGAAAGTGAGTTTAATAAGGAGGCTGGTGATCAGGCACACAACATGGCC
Source organism: Coracias cyanogaster (assembly GCA_033124195.1). NCBI lineage: Eukaryota > Metazoa > Chordata > Aves > Coraciiformes > Coraciidae > Coracias > Coracias cyanogaster. Next base: position 21,161 of record JAVSBS010017783.1, read on the forward strand.
AACGGTACTGAGTGGCAGCAACCTGTTTACAAGTGACTGGAACCTCTTATAATCTTCTCTCCATTTTTGCATTCTTATTCTTTCCCAGTCCACCTTGATCTCACAGTAAGCCACACACTCCTGCAGACAGTAACCCCTGTAGGCAGTCGGTGAGGTGGTCTGGAGAGCCTCTACTGTTGTCTCATCTGGTGGAGCTTCTGTGTGGCCGGTGGGCTGACTGCTCTCCTGCACTGGAGCTGAGTCAGGGTGTTCCATATGCCTGGGTTATAGGGCTGGGTTTCCTTCACCTGACTTAGTTACTGCTTTCTATTTGTGGATACTGGCCTTTAATCACATAACCTATAATAGAGGTGAGCAAAATATCCCTCCCTAATGCTGGAGGTGGCTATTCCTGTCTGACGAGTAATATCACTCAGGGAACAATGACTGTGCCTGTTTGATGAACAGATAGAGTGCATCTCCCTAGCTTTGCAGAGTACTTGCAGCACTTATTTGTAGTCTGAGCTTTCTTAAAGTTTTATTTCAAGCAAAAAGAAAAAAATCTTTATGGCATTTTGAGTGATCTTACTGTGAATAACAAAAAGAAAATGCTGTCTAATGATTCCAGTCTCTTAATCCTTTGTATGTGGAAGCTTTATGGAATACGGTAGTATATGGTAAGTTGAGAGAGGCTTCTGTTGGCAGGAGAAAAGTCTTGATCTAACGTTAGGTAAATTACATAAATATATATCCTAGTAATATTTTTGTTTCACACATGAAATTTTTTACTCAAATCAAAGGCTGACAACCTTGTCATTATGCTAAATGGGATATCAGAAAGGCTTAATATGTCAGAGAAATTACTTGGGCATTAATTCAAGCTTGCCTCTTGCCTTGGTAGTCTGGATAGGATAGTAGCTCAAGGCAGCTAAGAAAACACAGATCTTCACAGCTAGAAGAGGAATCCCCTGTAATAATAAGATGACAATTATCTTCCAAACCAGAAAACTGTTTTTGAGAGATAGTCTGTTAATTTATCCTAAAAGTAATGACATGCAGTTACTTCAAAAAGGTACACTGTGGAGATCATGAAGATTTTTCTTCAGATAAGCACAAGGTCTTAATGTGCCTTGAAGTTTTTTAAGAAACTTCAAAAGCCACAAAAATTAATGTAAGAAAGAATCTGGCAGAGAGAACTTGGGGATTTATGCCGTTTACTTTCCCAAGAGGAGTACACATATTCCAATCACAATCTACATTATCCTTTTTTGTACCTGGATATTTATTTGTGAAGACCATTCTCAAGTCATGAGGTAGAATAACGACTAATTCTTGTAAACACACGTACCTACAGGATGTGAGGATTTCCTGCGATCTCTACTGGAGAACTGCTCCACCTCCCTCAATACTTAATGAGGCTTTGTGAAACATAGTGTTTATCAGGTCATTTTTCTCAAAGTGTTGAAAAAAGGAAAAATTGTACAGCTTGCCATTTTTTTTTCTACGTTAATCTATTAAATCTGGTATTTGCAGAATGCTGACCTTTACAGACACCAGATAATCCTACCAAGATGATGCTGATTCAGTTCAAACTTTCAAAGCCAATTTCCAGTAGAGTTTTGAGCTGTAGTTATTAAATACCATCAAGCTTTCATGTGGGTTGTCTTCTTGCATATGTCTTTCATCCACAGATACTGAGTTTCAAAGGAGAATAAACACTGTTGGCATTGCGTCACCAGGGCAGGAAGAGGGAGTAGAGAAGGTCACTCAGGAGTATACCCCTTGTTTTGTAATATTGTACCTATTTTAAGATTTTAAATCTTGATGTTGATTTCCTCACCAGAACCTTTGAAAACACAATTCTGTTGCTCTTTAAAATTATTTCCTATTTTACTGTTGCATAAAATGCAGTGGTGGACTAGTACACTCTTCTTTTTCAGTTGTTAGTGTAGTACAAGTCAATGAGTTATTCGTCTGGTCGTTAGTATAGAGAAGAAAAACTTGCCAGATGTGATCATTACTTATTATGAAACAATGGAATTTGTTGGTGCTGCAAAGCCCTGTTGTTTTTTGTTAAAAATCAGTTTTGCACTAAATAGTCCTGGATGAAAGGGATTGTGTTTAAATAAACAATGTAACTTTGAAAATGAAATGTTCTGCTTGCTCCTCTGCTTGATATAGACAAAGGTATTGTGCAAAGATGGAGTTCTTTCCAGCAGTAAGCATTGCCATTCATTCTACCTATGGATTTGTACTAAGCCAAGAACATAGAATGACCCTCAAAAATCCCAGCCCCTCTGTTTTTCTCACTCTGAAAATATATGGAGAGCAAAGGCTAGTGGATGGGGATCTTTCTTTCTTTAAAGAATCCACCTAACACCACCTTGTTTGTGTTATCCAAGTTCAATTACATGGCTGTCTTCCGCCTGGTAATTAACTATTCAAAGTATATTTAAGCTAGAAACTAATCCATTTAACTTTGCCATAAAATCAGTAACATTTATATAGGTTATTTTTGTCTTATCCTGTTAGGTGTAAGAATTTGTCTGTATCTTTCTGGAATTCCTATTGGATGCTGCCCTCTGATGTTTGTGGAATGAACTGCTTTTGGGAAGCTGCTTTTAGGTAGGATCTATTATTAAATAGTTCTTTATTATTTGATTGTGGACAGGTGTAGCTTATAAGTATTTTTGGCTATTTAGCAAGGTGACAAAGCAAAATATTTAGATTGCTTCCTATGCATTTCACCTGCTTAGATTATGGTTGCCTTTAGCTGGGCCTTTTCTTGTTCTATTATGCTTTCAAAACTGTAGACTCAAGTGTTATTACAAAGAGTAGATTTTTTTCAGTTATGTTGCTTCATTAAATAGAGAGTTGCAAATATTAGTGAAAGTCTATCTGAATATAATCTGAAAAGTTCCTGATGAATTAATTATATTTGAGAAATAAAACTTGCTGTGCAGTGGTACCCATGATGTAACTTGCAATAAAAACTGGCAGATATGCTTAGTAATTAAGTTTGGAGGTTTTCCAATTTAAGTTACATGTTTTATAAATTTGAGGAGGGCACTTCATCCAAAAGCACCGAAACTGCCATTTTAGCATGTGCTTTAAGACACAGTATGTTAAAGTGTAGACTGTGTCTTTAAAGTTGCATCTTAAGTAGCTTGAAAAGAAGTGGAAGAAGCCTCAAGGTACTTGACAGTATTTTCTCTCAACTGCATCGTTCTCTTCAGTATATAACTAAAGTTGTAAGTCAATTTTTCTTATATTTAAAATGTTACTGATCATTCTTTGATAGGGTACTATTCCTCTTAGTCGGAAGCTTGACTATTTCTAGGGAAGCAAAGGAAAAAAAAATTTGCTTCACAAGACTTGGACACGTTTTTGGAAATTATGATTGTGGGAAAGATTTTAGATCTGTCCCCTATTCCTCTCTGCTTGTGTGCTGTCGGTGCTTTTTAAGCTCATCAGTTGCCAAGAAGTTACTTAAAGAGATGGCTCAGCTTGATTTTTAGTCTGTTGGTGAACTGCACCTGTAATTTGGGACTGCCGAGTCTTTCTTGCTGCCCTTGGTAGCTGGTGCGTCAGTCCACAAGGGTTCATCTGACTTTCCCTTTGGCAGATTTAGCTGTCTGAATGGACTCAACTAACATGTTGGGGTTTTTTTTCCCCCTTAAAGGCTAGCTTTTGGGAATTTAGCTTTATGAAATTAAGCACAGGGGAGTAAACCAAATGTCTATGCTGTTGTGGTGGAGGGTGTTGGGGCTTAGCCTGTGCTTAATTGAGGGATGGTGTGGGATTCTAAGATTCACTCATCTATGGACATCAGAGCCAGTCTAACAGTTGTGTAGTGCTGAGAGAGGATAGGGTCTCAGTGTCTTCTGACCCCACTGACCCTTATGACATCCATGAACTCTCTGCAATACAGTGTAATGCACTAAAATAGCAGAAAGCTACCTATCTGGATTTTCTATTAGGCTTAAGCAAATGGGACCTTGGAACCAGAATTTCCTTTGCACACACCTTAAGATGCAGCTTGGATTATTCTATAAAGAATGCCATATATGGCTGTGAAGATAAGTCTGTTGAAGTATGCATTGATTATAACGTTACTGGGCAAGTGCGGTTTCTTTCATGGTGAAACAATTGTCCTGGTGAACCCCTAATATTTTCAAAATTTCATGTTTATACATTTTTAAATAAAAAAGCTGCTTACATGTGTAAAGAAGATGTGGTGTTCAGATGAAAATAATAATAATAAAATGAAATATATACAAAACCGGTATCAAACCCAACCTCCTTTATGGCAAATATTTCACTGTCACCACTGATGCTGTGGAGCAGGCACTGCAGTCCCAGACTCAATTCAGCAGCAGATGGGAACTCGATTTAGGAGCTGGATTCTGGAACTGGATTCAGGACCACACAGATTGGGATTGAAGGCAAAACAGACAGAGTCTTCCTTGAACACTGGTCACTGAAGAAGAGAATTTGACCTTTGTGATCCCTCAGCTTTATACTGACTATGATGTGTATGGAATGCGATACCTCGCTGGTCAGTTTAGGGTCACCTGTCCTGGCCGCTCCACCCTGCAGGTGCGGCCTTTCACTTTCTGCACCCCCCTGAGGTGGTAAAAAAAAAAAGTGCAGCTAGTTAGTAGAGACAGAGCTGAAAAGTAAAATCACTGAAAATAATTAGTTCTGTTCTAGCTCAAACCAGGATGCCAACTCGCCTGCTGAACTGCTAAAAAACCAGTAATCTGTATTGCTGAAAAATCTTGTATCATTAGGTTGTAGTCATTAGGTCATACCAGACCCAGAGCTGTCTAAATGAACAAGGTTTTCCTTTCCCTGTCTTCTGACGATGTAGTTGCATGAATTAACTGCAGTGGAGACCAGGGGAGGGAAGATGGGGAAAAGAGTTAAATAGGCTGGAAAATTCAGGAAGGAGAAGTAGAGAAGGGAGCAGTTGAGAGCAGATAATTTTGAAAGGAATTAGAAGAAGAACCAAAGTCACGTAGACATAACATTGAAGAAGAGAGTGAGACAAGTCATGGCATAAATAACTGGCTCTGGGTGGGACGTGTTAATATTGAAGGTGAAACTGCAGAGCTCAAGCTGATAAACTCTGCTGAACAACTCAAAATTTGTACTGCTTCTAGTGGGAGGAGAAGGAAAAAGTGATGAAAGATTATGGCAGTAGAGGATTAGCACAAGAAGTAACTAGTTAGTGTCCCTGGATGAAGACGGGGCAGTGATTTCCCTCTGGGAGTGGCAAGAGATGTATATGTAGGGAAAGGAGCAGCACTGAGGCCTGATTATTAAAAAGGAGACTTATTGTAGGCCAGTGGTCTGTATGCAGAGAAGTCAAATGCAGCTTATAATCACTAAAGTGTGTCTCTTCATGGAGTCTGGAATGTGAACCACAATTCTGGAGTCTCATAACTTCTGCTGCCATAATATGTCTCTAAGACCAAATATATCTTGTCCTCTTCTTAGTGAATAGTTGCCAGAGGGAATGGTGGCCTGTTCTCTCTGATGGCTTCTTGTTCCACATGCTTCAGGGAAAAAGCGTTGTGTTGTGGACTTACAGATCTGAGTCCAACTGTTCCCCACATTATGCAAGCTGAAATTAAATTGTTATTTTTTCTAAATATTCTTTTGCATTTTCAAAGAATTATTTCAAAGCATAGATTTAAAAATGGAACTTGTGAAGTCAGAAACTCATGGAACAGATACTGTGTGAACAAAGTAACTGTAAAAGCATTACAATATGATCAATCTGGTTTCTGTTGTGTGGCTTGAAATGTTTTATTCACGGATGTCACTAGATGTAGAAATAGTAAAATACAATCTTTGAATCTCAATGTGTTTTAGACTTGCTTTGGCATAACTTTCATCATACCTTATTCATGGAAAGCCATGTGATACGTGTGGTTCAGGAACTTGGCTTTCACCTATGCAGTTTGTGTAGGTTGTGCCCTTATTTATCACCTGACCTTGCAGTATCACTGCAAGCTTTCATGACTTCGGGGCTTAATTATTGTAATTCCCTTTTCAGTGGATTAGTGATGAGGCTAATCTGCCACTTGCAGCTTGGTCAGACTGCAGCAGTGTGCTTATTTGTGGGTTTCAGCTACCTTCATCACATTCAGCTTGCTTTGTGGTTTTTTTGCATTAGCTACTTACTATGCGGTGTAATGTTTAAATTTGCTTTATGTATAAAGGTCTGAATGGGTATGCCTCAGTTGCAATTAAAGATTCTATTTTTTATTTTGTTTTTTTTGTTCACCTGAACTAATTTCTCAGGTTTTGCTGCAAGACTTATAAAAGGATTAGGTCTGTGGATTAAATAATCTGAATATAGACTTCTACATACAGGTGTCGATGTCAAGTAGGTCTTAAGCAGTCATTAAAATTGAAAGAACATAGAGAATGATCCAGGTGACTAGCCATTAAGTTGCTGAGAAGTAAATGGCTGGTGTTAATTGAGAAGCAGCTGGGTATCTTTGTGTCTTCCTAGGACTAGTAGATACAATATGATCTTTGAGACAACCAGTCATTTTGAACTGGCACCTGGAGGTCAGGTGAGATATTCTAGAGCTTATGAAATGGCACTATATATTAAAAAATTGAATCAAGCCCTAGGTATTTACTTTGAAAGAAGATGAATTGCTGCCTGTGCTTCGTATCCTACTCACTGTATCTCTCTCGGCTTTAATGAGGCTTTGGACACAATCTCATGTGTCAGCATCTTAAAGTGTCCTATTTTGGACCTGAATCTTACCTATGAGGTCTTTCATCCACGTAATTTTTAGTAGTGCCCCAAACCTTGACTTAGGACTGACTGCGTGTTCTAATTAAAATTTTGTTAATCTTAAATCCCAGGGATGCTGGAGTTTTTGAGTTCCAGGGCATGAAACTCTTCCAAAGCTCAAATGTTTTTTAAATGTGGCCATTATTTATGGCAGGGGTCCTCAAACATTTTAAACAGGGGGCCAGTTCACTGTCCCTCAGACACTGTCGGGGTCTGGATCATAGTTTGGAAAAAACCGACAGGGGAGTTGCCCACCTCGTTGATGCTGCCGCCCCCCTCCCTAGCCCAGCCGCGCAGTCCGGAAAGGGTGGCCAGAAGGGACTGAAGGAACTTTGCCGCACCCGGGCTCTGGCCGGGGCACAGATTAAGTGGCAGGAAGTCACCTGCGGCTGCTTGGGTTCCCCACAGCGGGGGGTGGGGGTATCTGTAAATACCCGCGGGCTGATTTGAGGACCCTGACGGGCCGTATCCGGCCCGCGGGCCGTAGTTTGAGGACCCCTGATTTATGGCATTAAACCTTTGCAGTTTTACAGTGATATCTTTGCTTATATTTTGCATCACGGAAAACTTGTATATATCTAAATGTTTTAGTTATGTAAATTGAGTAGAGATTATGTGCTAAGAAACACATCTGCTGATTACTGTTTTGAAGTCTCTCTCTTTGGCAAGTTTCTAAGAATGAGTGGCATGTTTGCCAAACATTTCTGTATTGTTACTAGTTTAGGAAAGCCTTTTCTAACTTCAGATTTTTTTGTGTGTGTCTGCATAACTTGGAATTAAACTTGTAATTTAGACTTTCAGATACTCTTAGTTGAATTAGCCGCCCTCCTCCCATAGTCTGTGTGAATAACTCAAGTGCAGAATATTGTTTTGAAGACTGGCTTTGAGTTGCGATGTGTTTAAAACCTTTGAAAGCTTTTCATACTTATCAAATATATGAAATCCAGGAGAACATGGATTTAGGCTTAGTATGCTCATTATGTTTGACACCAAGCTAGTGGTATTAACCCAATGATAATTTTAGAGTATTGTATTAAATTAATAACTCTTAAATGTACCATGTATAATACATACCAGACACTTCTCACCAAAGCTGTTAGACAGCTGTCTTCAGGAAGAAAGGACTTCCCAAATCCCCATACCTTGCAGTGGTTTAGTCCCAAGGACATGGGTGCTGCATGTGGTCAGTGTACCTGAGGGATTTTCTGGAATCACTGGGAGCACCAGGACATCCCACAAGGCCATCTGCGCTGTTAGTTTCTCCCCCTTCTAACCCAAGTTGTATTCCTGCAGGGTGGAAGGAGAAGAGAAAGCTTTTTTTTGCATTTTGTCAGTGTTTAGGAGAAGTCCCGAAGCATGGGTTTGACAAAAGAACTTACTGGAGCAGAAAATGAACCAAAATACATGGATCATTCAAAAATATTCTTAAAAGAAGGGGTTATCTTACTTCTGTTGAGTTTAACTTTGCTGTATTTATCATGTTTACGTATCTCTGTACTGAGTCCAGGGAAAGAAGAGAAAATGAACTAATGCATAGACTTAGTGTGTGCCTTTCACATTTTGATGTAACTCCATGTGATCTTTCTTTTAACATAGCTACTTTGATGGAATTCCTTGTGAATAATGGATAGTAACATTTCTAAGAAAATAGATATTTGTTTAGTTTCTGTATAGCTCTTCCATACCTTTTTTCCACTCATAGGTTGCAATGGTGGGGGTGAATATGAGAATAGTTCAGGTTAAACATAAGCCTACATATGAGGTGTAATGCTGTAGTTTGTATGTTCTGTTTCAGTTACCTTTTGCTCGTTTAAATATGATAAAGGACTTTTTGTTAAATTACATGCTGCAGTAAATAGTAGAACTTTTCTTTAAGCTTGTGCTAGAAATAATGTCAAATGAAAAAATGTTTTTGTATCAGATATGATTATATGAAAACACATCCTTCTGAGAAAATGCATCTAGCAGTGGTTGCCTGTGGTGAAAGACTGGAGGAGACTGTTACTATGTTGAGATCAGCCGTTATTTTCAGTGTCAAACCTCTCCAGTTTCATATTTTTGCTGAGGACCAGTTGCATGAGAATTTCAAAGCTGTGGTAAGTACCCAAATAATTTATTTAATCAATTTATAGTACAATTCAAGTATTACATAGCAATTTCTCTGCTTCTTGGGCAGCAGTGGTTGTTCAATACAATGGCAGAATGCAAGGCTCTAAAAAAGAAGATAATATGCAAGTCTTTCATAATGTTGGATGGGGATTTTTGTGTTTTTTTGTTTTTTTTTTTTTTTTCCTGTGGAAAAATGCCAGTTGTCAATATCAAACCTTTTCACAGAGACAGACCACAAGTTCCTGACCTGTCACCTTGAATCTGTTAAATGCAAACCTGGTGTTCTGAGCAGAAATTGGTAACCTTGTGAGAGCTTATTTAAAGTTGGTTTTACAAGAGAAAGAAGTAATTTGTTCTTTTTTGTCCCTGTGCTTACAGTATGAGTCAGCGTTACATTGTCTAACAAAGTGAAACATCAGTCTTTGAAAATGGTAGATATGGTTTTGTCTGATTTTAGTAAATTAAGATAATGAATATAACATTGAGTGGAGTAGCAGTATCAAAAGCTGACTAGTATATAGCTATGAAGGATTTTATTTTTGTGCTTAAAATGATGTAACTATGATGTTAGTATGTTATACATAGTGTATATATACACTAATGTCATGCAAACAGTAACTGGCAAAAAATGGGTAAGATTATTTTAAATTGAAAAAGACTTCTTTACTGCTTCTGTGGAAACTAACAGGGAAAAATTTCATTGATGTGTTTACTTCTTGTAAATACTGTTTTATTTTACTTGCTCTCACTTCTGTATGTGATCTGATATGATGTATTTTCTTCATAGTGGCCTGCAGGTGCCACTTTTTGTTCAAGTATTTTGAATAGTTGACAGATTATTGTAGTTCAGGAAGCACGTATGTTACAGAAGAGGTGTTGCAATTGTGTTCAGTTATTAATTTGAGTGTGGAATTTATTTCTTTTTTTGTAATGGAATTGAACTCAACTAATTTTTGTGATCTCTTCTTTTCATCTAGCTTGATGACTTCCCCTGTGAAGGAAAAGTTAATTACACATTATATCCAATAACATTTCCGACTGAGAGTGCAGCAGAATGGAAGAAGTTGTTTAAACCATGTGCCTCACAAAGGCTGTTCTTGCCAGTAAGTTATTCTGTAGTAGGGCAACATGGCAGCCTATTTATGAAGCATCAGACTGTCCCTTGTTAATGAAATTTCTGCTTAGTTTTCAATTAAGAACTGCTGCTACTCCTAAAAGCTACTTTTGTGACATCCTAAAAAACCCTCCGAGTTTAACCTTCTTCTGTGGCACTATGGAGTAAAAGTCCTTTTCTCTTGTGCTGCATTATGTACTGCTGGAGGCTGTCCTGAGGAGCCCCAGGCCCCTTAGGCCCCAAAGGAAGTCAGGGTAAAAGAGGAGTTTGCCCTGATTGATGAGGACTGGCTTAGGGACCAATTAAGCAATCTGGACATCCATAAATCTGTGGGTCCTGGTGGGATGCAGCCACAGATGCTGAGGGAGCTGGCAGAAGTCATTGCTAGGCCACTCTCCATCATCTTTGGGAAGTCGTGGGGAACAGGAGAGGTACCTGAAGACTGGAGGAAAGCAAATGTCACTCTAGTCTTCAAAAAGGGCAAGGAGGAGGACCCAGGCAACTATAGACCGGTCAGCCTCACCTCCATCCCTGGAAAGGTGATGGAACAACTTATCCTTGGTGCTGTCTCTGGGCATATCAAGGATAAGAGTGTCATTAGGGGCAGTCAACATGGCTTCACCAAGGGGAAGTCATGCTTAACCAACCTGATAGCCTTTTATGAGGACACAACCAGGTGCATAGATGATGGTAGAGCAGTGGATCTTGATTTCAGTAAAGCATTCGACACAGGCTCCCCCAGCATCCTCGCAACTAAGCTGAGGAAGCATGGTCTGGATGATCGGGTAGTGAGGTGGATTGAGGACCGGCTGAAGGACAGAGCCCACAGAGTTGTGGTCAATGGGGCAGAGTCCAGTTGGCGGCCTGTAGCAAGTGGTGTCCCTCAAGGGTGGGTACTGGGACCAGTACTGTTCAATATCTTCATCAACGACTTGGATGAGGGAATAGAGCGCACTGTCAGCAAGTTTGCTGATGACACCAAACTGGGAGGAGTGGCTGATACACCAGAAGGCTGTGCTGCCATCCAGCGGGACCTAGACTGGCTGGACAGTTGGGTGGGGAGAAATTTAATGAGATACAACAAGGACAAGTGCAGAGTATTGCATCTGATTTTCATTTATGACAGTAAATAAAGGAGTAAGATGTGGAGAGCTTTGTTGCAGCTGGTGAAGCAACAGGCAGATAAGAGTTTCGAGGACGCGGTGCCCTCGAAGCCAGGT